>SKCR01033677.1:0-103267 GCA_019454045.1 Zanthoxylum bungeanum
AAACAAAGGAAAAATGGAGGGAAGCAAGTGTGTTTTGTGGCAAAACAATAGTGCTAGCACACTCCGAGATCAATGCGAATGTGATAGGGAAGTATACCCATGAGCCCGGAAGCCAAATTTGAAGCTTGGAGCTTCAAATCTTGAAGACAATAGGTGCCAAACACTATTCACAGTAGCCCACTGCCTTGCAAAAGTGAGCAGAATTTCGAATTTTGTTGCCCAAATCGTCGCTCAACCGCTCGATGTAAGTATTCCGCACTTCCGTCGTTGTATTCACTTATGATTCATGCTTGAGTTTTGATCTTGGGACCTATAGAAACTCTAACAGATAATAAGCATAATTAATTGAGTAAATTAGTGTTTTGGAAATGTTAATTTGGTTAATTAATTATAGTATACACTTTAGGTTAATTAAATTATGAAATTTGGAATTTTGGTAATTTAATTAATTGGGCCAAATTTGGAATTGGGCTTTTAAAGTTGTAATTGGGCTTAATGGGCTTGGTTGGGCCAAGTTTGGTTTAGGCTAATTGGTTGGATCCAATTGGGCCCAAAACCATATCCATAAAGTCCAAATATGACTTAATGGACCTTTAATTTTAATTGGGCCTAATGGGCTTAAATTGGTTTCTTGGCAAATAAGTGTGATTCCTTAAATGGGCTTTGGTATTTGGGTTTGACCCATATTGACCAAAAGTCCATGCCTTATGAAATCAATTAAAAGCCCATTGGACTTTAATTAAATTGACATTGGATGTTAATTGGGCTTTGAGACCCGTAACGATTAGATTTAGAATCTAAGTCGTAAAGGTTCATTAATAAAGTGTAAATATTTAATTTAGAATTAAATATAGAATTAGTATTAAATACAAATTAAATTGGATTTAATGTTGTAGTTTAATATAATTCGTGAATTCGTACTTTGAGTACTTATTCGCAAAACGAGTTTGACTCGCGCAAAATCTAATCGTTGTTTGAACATTAGATGGTCATTAATTTTCAGATTAATTAATTGGATTAGATTGATTGATAACATGTTTTGTGTGAATACATGGATGCGATGTATGAATAATGTATATCAGATGGATATTAGATGGGTGAGGGCAATTTTAGAAATTGTTGTAATAAATTTAGAATTTATTAATTGGACCTGCATGTCCAGCCTATTACCTCTTGACTCTGTGTATTTCTCTTCTCACCTATTCCCCTCAATGTAAATGAGGTTTCTTTAGAAGTGTTATGTAATCGGGTAGAAGTAATACTTGTGCTAGCGGGAGAGAGGAAATGGAGAGATTTGTTCTAGGAACAATGTGTTAAATATCCATCCGCATATCATTATTATTTATTTACTTACGCGCCTTATTATGTGTTTAGAATGCATGTTTAAGGGTGTATGATGATGAGACCTTAACAAAGATAATTAATTGGTTGCCAATTACGCGAAAAACCCTCACTACATATTAAGCGTTTTTCCTTCCATTAAGTGATTCTTACTCAAGATCCAAGACTGGCACTGGTTTGTTGGCCAAAGTCAAGACCTTTGTCCGTCGCAGATGTGTTTGAATCATGAAGGCTTTGTTCCATATCAGTGTCTTGTCCAAGTTGTGATTTGTTGGCCAAAGCCAAGATCACTTCTTGTCCATCGACATCGATTACGAAGCTTTCCATAGTCAATGGGTTCCACTTAACTGGGATCATTAAGTTTGTTGTGCCAAAGCCAAGGATTAATTGATTCAGAGGAAAAAGGTTAGGGAATATATTGGATATATTGGCATATATAAGATATATGTTTCGGACTTGGATGTCCACCTATTGGATATAGGAATTGGATGTGATCCAATTGATCTTAGAGATCTACCTAGTTAATTATCATACAATTTGTTGGCCAAAGTCAAGAATGTGTGTTATTTAACGGGATCCTAGCCCACTAGGAAACAAGGTTTCCCGAGTACTCCACAGAGGGTTAGAGGCTCGCCGAAAAATAGTGGGAGGCAAGTATTAAATTTTTAATATTCGTTTAGTTACTTGCCATACGCGCTCATTTCATTTTTCGTCAATACGTAATTAATATATTAGTAGGACTAATATTTAATCGTTGTTTTAATTAAACAGTTGGACTGTATTCAAACTATTTCAATTAATAGTTGATTTTATAATTGGATTATAGTAATCAATATAATTGAATTTAACCTATTAAATTATAGTTGATTATATAGTTAGACTATAATAATCATTATATTGAATAGTACCTGAAATCGTTGATTCGATAGTTGGACTATTGGAATCAAGATAATTGAAATATTAGTGTTTAAAACATAATCCTAGGTGAAAAAATTTTTAAACGACTTTAATTTTCAAATTGGGAATAAAATCTCAGGATAGTCCTGGAGACCGAGAAGTTACTTTATTTGATACAGTGACGTCTCGAGCCTAAGCCCGGAGTTGAGCAAATAGTAGAGCATGATCTTTGGAAGATTCATGTGATGATAACTTAAGTGCTTAATCCATTATACTTGCCAAATAGACTCTTTAGTTTCTTAATCAGAACTAAGGATTAGATCCTTATAGTATGATATTGAAATTGAAGGATCTTCATAGATCTATCCTTAGATCTTAAAAGTAAAAATTGCAATAGAAAACTCTTGGAGAGTTAATGGCTATTCTCAAGGAGACAAAGCCAGAGTTTGCAATAAGGCAAGAAGCGCAAGGCGCATCTTACTTCGACATTCCGCAAGGCCAAGGCTTGGCCAAAGGCTTCTAGGGTGTGGAAAAAAGGGCAAAAGCAAAATCATTATAATCTTCTGGGAAGACAAAGGACATATCCCAAAATGTCTGCCCAAAACTGTGGCAAACGGGGTCACTGGATGCGTGACTACCATATGTACAAGGCAGACATGATGGAAGTGAAGAGGGACAAGGCTCCGGCTTCAACCATGTTTGTCGTAAACATGTTCACAACTAGTATTAAAATTGGATTTTAGATACTGAGTGTGGTACATAAATATGTGCTGATGTGCAGAATCTGCTGAGAGCAGGATACTGACTTCAGTTGAGATTTGTCTGCGAGTAGGAAACGGGACGAAAGTTGTTGTTTAACCGTAGTTACCTAAGTTTAGGAACTACTCTTCGGGTGTGTACTTAAATTAGGAAACTGTTATAATGTAACGAGTTTGACTAGAAACATTATCTCTATATCAGAGTATAATCCGTTGCGGATATACCTTTATATTCTAGAACACTAAAGTGTTTTATTTTATAAAGATGATATTGAGATAAACACATTAGATGTGAATAAAAGTATTTATATTTTGAATATAAATGAATCTCGAACATACGACATGACAAACAAATAGCTCAAACTGAATTAATCAGTTGAGACTTATAAGTGGCATTGTTGTCTGGGACACAATTAACAAGACTCGTATATCCACACTTTCGAAGAGTGGGTACTTGGACAGATTTGATTCTATTCAAATAATGTCTACGAATCTAGTTTATTAGGCAAAGTGCCTAAAACACCCTTTTACTTGGTAAAAGTATAAGTGCCACTGATCTGTTAGCCCTTGTTCATAGTGACGTATGTGGGCCCATGTCAAGCTAGGCTAGAGGTGGATATGAATGTTTCGTGACCTTTACGGATGTGGCATCGCGTTATGGTTATGTGTTTCTTTTGAAACACAGATCAGAAACTTTTGATGAAATCAAAGAGTTTCGACACGAAGTAGACAAACAGATCAGCTAAAGTATTAAACCATCACGGTTAGACCATAATGAAAATACTTAAGCAATAAGTTTCTCATATACTTGAAAGAGTATAGTATTCTTTCAATGAGGACTCCTCCTGAACACGTCAGTTTGACGGTGTGTCTGAACGGAAAAACTGAATTTTATTGGACATGATAAAGTTAATCATGAGTCGCTCTGAGCTATCATTTCCTTAATATGATACGCATAAATCAGTGCAAAACTTATTTTGAATAAGGTTTCATAGAATCTGTTAGACAGACTTCATATTAGATATGAACAGGAAAGTAACTGGGTTTTCTCATTCCTGAAGATTTGTGAATGCTGGGCATATATTTGGATGATACCAAACTAGAACCCAAATCGGATAAGTGCCTAATTTATGGGTTATCCTAGGGAAACCAAAGTATAGTACTTATACAACTCACACGAGAACAATGTAATTATTGCTCGCCATACGGTTTTCCTAAGAGGAATACCGATATGCAGTGGTAAGTGGGAGGAAAGTAAAACTCGATGAAAATTGGAGTAATACTATTCCAGGCACCGATTCCTTAATGGAACATAAATAGTTAATCAAGGATGAAACTATATCAATAATCTTTGAACACACAAGAACCGCGTAAGTCGGAGAGAGTCAGAAAACAACCTGGGTGGTATGAGTTTCTGATCTCACCTCATAAAAATGTCAATCTTATTGAGGAATACGAACTGACTACGTATGAGGAAGTGATACAAGGTATCGAATCCCTATAATGGCAAAGTGCCATGATGTCCGAAATGGATTCCATGTATACCAACCAAGTTTGGATACTAGTTGTGTACCGGAAGGCGTTGTGCCTATTGGTACTATATAAGTCTTCAAGGAAGACATATATGGAAGGCAACATGCCAACGTACTAAGCTAGGCTTGTAGCAAAAAGGTATCGTTATCAACATTGTGTCGATTACGACGAAACCTTTTACTCGTTTCCATGATTAAATCCATTTGGATAATGCTTGCTGATGATGCATGTTTCATTTATGAAATATGGCAGCTGAACGTCAAAACCGCTTTCCTTAACGGAAACCTTTTGGAGGATGTTTAAAACATCCTGACGGTTTTGTCGTACCAAAACGAACAAACAAGGTTTGCAAGTTAACTCGATCCATGGATGGGTTGAAGCAAGCATAGCGTTCTTGGAACTATCGTTTTGATGTAATCATAATGGTATATGATTTAATTCAAAATGAAAATGATTCTTGTGTATATAAAGAGGTTAGTAGGAGCGCACTGACAGAGACTGTCCTAAAATTGATGATATGTCATTTCTTGGAAATGATATTCCCATAATACAGTCAGTGAAAGCTTGGCTTTCAAGAAAATTCTCCGTAGAATTCGTGGGAGAGACAACCTTTATTCTAGGAATAAAGATCTACTGGGATATATCTAAAAGTTGTTGGTACTCTCCGAGAACTTATACATTGAAAAGTGTACGCGATCTGGTGTCTCATATGCTTTGAGCATATGGAGTCACAATCAGGCCAATCCAAGTGATAATCAATGGATTGATGTTAAGAACATCCTTCAGTATCTTAGATGAACTAAGGATGTTGTCTTAAACTATGGACAAGGAGAACTTGGAGTGACTGGGTTCACTGCTGCAAGTTTCCTAACGATTATAACGACTATAAGTCGAAAAATGGTACTATAAAGTTTGAATAACGGAACAGTGAGCTGAAAATCTTCCAAGCAAGATATTGTTGCCGAATAAACAACAAAAGTGGAATATTGATGCGGCTGAGGCAGTAATAGAAGCCTTTTGGATCGATAATAATCCTAATCAGATTAGGAGTAGTTCTATTAGCAGCTGAGCTAGGCTACAACACAGGCTAAAGGATTAATGGTCTCATCAACGATCCAGATATATACTTCAAATATTCATCTGATTCGTTCGGATCATACATCATGGCAATGTGATGATCGAATAAATCGCATCAGATGATAATCATGCAAATCCGCTGACGAAAGCCTTTCCTCAGCAGAAGTTTGAGCGACCCGTACATAGTTCAAGTGTAAGACACTTGAGTGATTGGCTACAGGCCAAGTGGGAGATTGTTGGACAATTATGACCCATAGCATCACTATTTGTACAGAACATGGTGTTGTTGTACAAATTAACTATGTGACAAAGAAAATTGCTCTTTTATCATTTGTAATTGGATTACCGGGATATATAAATGATAAAAGTCCATATGATTAGTTCCGGATTGATAAGATATGAGACAGTATCAATCCATGAAGGTTTAATCATTAAAAGATCCCTAGTCGGAGTATTATCGAGATTAGACATCAATAATGTGGAATAGACTAGTATTACACTTGTGCATGTTATGGGAGCATAACAACATAGTTCTCATATATTTAAGTATTGGATACTTATGCAAGTGTAATAGGAGGTTGTGTTTACCGATGGTACGGAAACAGCTTCGCTCTGGATAGACCCCTCGGAATTCCATTGGTAGTATGACTATGTGTCTATGGAAGTCCGAATCAGGGTAGGTGTATTTGGTCGTAACTTGAGACTTGCACCGCTAATACTTGCGACAATCAATATACTTTGGTTTTGGTCATCCAGGGCTTTAGAAGGTTCTGTGTACGTCTCTTCTGGGTATATTGAGAATCGTAGTGTATTGGGTGTGATGTCGAGATGGAAGTATCACTCCAGTCATAGTGGAGATGATGATCACGTAGGATACGGAACTGGTGCTCTTATGTACTGCAGTCATCGGGATAATATGACTAGGTCATGATTATCCGATTATAGAGACTAGTTACCAGAGATCTGATATGTGCTTCGTACGGGGCAGACACAATTCCAGCCCTAGGCCTTGCACGTGACATCTGATATTGGATCGTAATACACAATACTACGTATACTACGCCTGATGTAGATCACATATTCCAGTAAGAATCTTTTTGGAGAATTGGGTAGTCACGATGCTTTGCTAGAAGCCAACCATGTCTTGTAAATCGGTAAAAATGTAGTACTAGGTACGTACGTGTTCGGATAGTCCGATGACCGGATTTACTGCCAACATATCCGGGGATCTCATGGGTTGCTTCCCGAAGATTCACCGATGACGTAAGACTCGCACTTTATTAATCTGAGATTAATTATAAGAGGGAGAAAATTAATCTGGGATTAATTACGGAGATATTTTATCTGGGATAAAATATTATTTAAAGAGAGAGAACGATTAATTTGGAATTAATCGATAAAATAATATATTCGATATATTAAACGAAATTAGATTTCGACGAGGAATTAAAATTAGATTTTAATTCGGGCGAACGAGTTAATTTATAATTAATTCGTTAGCGACGTGAATAGTAATTTTTGCTAGGCAAAATTATTTAATTGAATTTGATTTAATTACGTCGCAACGGAAAATTCGTTAATTCAGAATTAGTGAACCCGAGCCCGGGAGTGTTTGCGGGCCCACTCGCATTTCGAATCAAGTGCGGCCCACAAGTCACATCACGAGTCACATCACATCGCACATCATTCAAGTGATGGATGTCTTGTCACTTTGAGTGATTGACAACCAGTCACTATTTATTAATGATGTGAGTTGTTGGAATGCATTTATTGCATTTTTGCCTCCAAAATTTTCTAAGCTTTTTGGAAAACCTTTGACTAATTTTTGGTATATGTTTTAATTATTTTTAGAAATCAATTAAGTGTATTAGATACACAACTCAACAACCAACACATCTCTCACTCTCTCTTTTCCTCTCTTGTATTCGGCCAAGGGCCACTTCTCACTCATTTATTTTTGCCAAATGTCGAGAGAACAAGATTAAGTCAATGGAAGATTTGTGGCAAATCTATCCAATGCTAGCACATGAAGGGTCATCCGAAGGTGATAGGGAAACCAACTTGTGAGTATGGAATCACCATTTGCAAAGCTTGGAGCTTGGAGCATCAATGGAGGACATGACCGAAAATGGAGGAGCACAATTTTGGGCCATTGCCGAGAGCTTAAGGAGCCAAGAAGTTTTTGTTGGATAATATGACCCATAGCGTCACTATTTGTACATATCATAGTGTTGTTGTACAAATTAACTATGTGACAAGGAAATTGCACTCTCATCATTTGTGATTAGATCACCTTAGATATATAAATGAAGAGAGGTCCATATGATTAGTTCCTGGATTGAGATGATATGAGACAGTATCAGTCCACGAAGGATTAATCATTAAATATCCCTAGTCGTAGTATTATCGAGACTGGACATCGATAATGCGGAATAGGCTAGTATTGCACTTGTGCGCGTTGTGAGGGCACAACAGCATAGTTCTCATATATTTGGGTATTGGATACTCATGCAAGTGCGATAGGAGGTTGTGTTTCACCGATGGTATGGGAACAGCTTCGCTCTGGATAGACCCCTCGGAATCCCATTGGTATTATGACTATGTGTCTATGGAGTCCGACATCAGGGTAGGTGTGTATGGTCTTAACCTGAGACTTGCACCGCTAATGCTTACGACAATCAATATACTTTAGTTGAGGTCGTCTAGGACTCTAACCGGTTCTGTGTACGCCAATGCTGGGTATATTAAGAATCGTAGAGTATTGGGTGTGATGTCAAGACGGAAGTATCACTCCAGTCATAGTGGAGATGATGTCACGCAGGATATGGTATTAGTGCTCTTAAGTGCTGGCCGGCCATCGGGATATTATGACAAGGTCATGTATATCCGATTATAGAGAGCTAGTTACCAGACATCCGACATGTGCTTCGGACGGGGCAGACACTTATCCAGCCCCAGCCCTAGCACGTGACTATCCGATACTGGGCCGATATACACGATACTTGGTATACTACGCTTGATATAGATCTTAAATATTCTTAGATGAATATGACCGGAGAATTGGGTAGACTTCGTGCTTTGCTAGAAGCCGATCTTGTCTCGTAAATCGGTAGAACGTAGTACTTGGTACGTACATGATTCGGATACTCCGACGACTGTATTTACTGCCAAATTATCCGGGGATCTTATGGGTCGCTTCCCGATAATGCACCGATGACGCATAACTCGTACTCATTAATAATCTGGGATTATATAGAAGAGAGAGAAAATTAATCTAGGATTAATTACGGAGATATTTTATCTGGGATAAAATATCGTCTAGAGAGAGAGAATGATTAATTTGGAATTAATCGGTAAATTAATATATTCGATATATTAATCGAAATTAGATTTCGACGTGGAATTAAAATTACATTTTAATTCGGGCGAACGAATTAATTTAGAATTAATTCGTTAGCGACGTGAATAGTGAATTCGCTAGGCGTATCATTTAATTACGACGCGACGGAAATTCGCTAATTGAGAATTAGTGAACCCAAGCCCGAGTGTGATTGCGAGCGCATTCGTATTTCGAATTCGAGTGCGACAACGCAAGTCACATCAAGCGTCAAATCATTCGTCACATCAAGCGTCAAATCAAAAGTCAATTTGAGTGATGTGATTGATTGATTGATGTGATTGATTGATTGAGTGATTGACACACATCAAGTCACTTTAATAAAGTGAAAATGAATAGTGATGTGTTTTGGTGAAATAGTGTTAGTTGGTGAGACTTTTACCATTTTAATTATTTAATGAATTATTTGGTAATTGTTTAATGTATTTTCTTGGAAAATATATAAAGGTTTTTGGAAAATCTTTTGAAACAAATTACACATTTTTCTCTCCATCTCTCATCCTCTCTTTCCTCACGCCCAAGGGGCAAATTCTCTCTATTTTTCACAGCTCACTTCCGTGAGCTTCAAGGGAAGCAGGAGTGTGTTTTTTGATGCAAAAACACAAGTGCTAGCACACTTACGAGACTTGCGAAGGTGTTAGGGAGGTTCACCCATGAGGCGGGATCCGTTCGACGAAGCTCGGAGCTTGGCGAAGGACCACTTTCACGCCCAAAACAGTGAGTAAATTCACTGCAGTTCACGCCCATTGCAGTGAGGATTTTCAAGTTTTGTTGCTTGTCGCGTCTCACAACCGATCGATGTGAGTATTCCGCTACCTCCTTTGATGTATTCACACATGTATTTCATTGCTTGTTTGATCTTGGGACCTAGATAAAACCTAACAATGGCATCAAGAGCTATAGGTTCAAGCATGAAAAATGTAGGGCTTAAAATTTAGGTAAATTTGTGTTGAGCATGATTTGAGTAAATTGATTGTTTGAGTATGCTTATAACATGTCTAATTGCATTTTGGTTGGACCAATTTGTTGAAAATTGATTTGGAATTAATTTCCCCAAAATATATGTGTTGGCCGAATGTGATGGATATTTGGAAATCTTGGATTTTTTCATTTTAATTCATTGGATGAGTTATAATGATGTAGGATGATGTTGATTTGAGATTGAATTGGATTTACTTTTGAATTGGATAAAAAACCCCAAAATCCTCATGTTGGCCGAATAGGTATATGCCCTAAAGTCTTGGATTTTTGATTTTTGAACATTAGATGTATTGGAAATCATTCGGGAAGTTAATTAGATGTCGATTATGGAATTAATTGGATTAAATTCAAATCGGACAAAAATTACTCCTTTGGCCGAGACTTAGAAGCATGTAAAATGGGTTTGATTTTTTCATTTATGTGTTGGACATGTGATGATGATAATGAACATGATTAATTGGACTAATTTGGTGTTTTAGAAATATTGATTTGGGTGATTAATCATGTAATGCACTTTAGGTAATTAAATTGCGAAATTGGATTGTGTAATTTAATGAATTGCCTTTAAATTGGATTGGGCTTATTAAGTTGTAATTGGGCTTATTGGGCTTGATTTTATCAAGTTGGGTTTAGGCCAAATGGATTGGATCCAATTGGGCCCAAAACCACTACCATAAAGCCCAAATGCAACTTATAAACCTTTAAAGTTTATTGGGCCTAATGGGCCTAAATTGATTTCTGGGCTTATGGGGTTACTCCTTGATTGGGCTTTGGTTACCGAAGCCCACGCCTTAAAGAAATTAATTAAAGCCCATTAGACTTGAATTGAATGACGTTGGACGTTAATCGGGCTTTGAGTCCGATGCGATTAAATTTGGAATTTAAGTCGAAAAGGTTTATTAAAAAAGTGTAATATTTAATTTGGAATTGAATAGTGAATTAGTATTAAATACATGTTAAATTGGATTTAATTATGTAGTTTAATTTAATTCAAGAATTCGTACTTTGAGTACTTATTCGAAAAAACGAGTTTGACTCGAGCAAAATCAAATCGTTGTTTGAACATTGGATGATCACATAATTATTAGATTAATTAAATTGATTAGATTGATTGATAGCATGCTTTTGTGTGAGTGAATACGTGGTTGTGATGAATGAATAATGTATATCAGATGGATATTAGTCGGGTGGGCCAATTTTGGAAATGTTGTAATAAATTCGATTTATTAAATTGGACCTGCGTGTCCAGCCTTATCACCTCTATTCTCTTTGTATTCTCTTCTCACCTATTCCCCTCAATGTAAATGAGGTTTCTTTAGAAGTGTAGTGTAACGGGTAGAAGTAATACAAGTGCTAGCTTGAGTGAGGAAGGGAGAGATTTGATCTAGGATCAATGTGTTAAGTATCCATCCGCATATCATTATTATTTATTTTCATACTCGCTTTATTATGTATTTAGAATGCATGTTTAAGGGTGTATGATGATGAGACCTTAACAAAGATAATGAAATTGGTAGCCAATTTGCACGCGAAAAGCCCTCATCAAATATCATGCGTCTTTTCCTTCCATTGAGTGATTCTTGCTCAAGATCCTAGATTGGCATGGGTTGTTGGCCAAAGTCAAGCCCTTGTCCGTCGAAGATGTGTTTGAATCACGAGGCTTTGTTCCATATTGGTGTCTTGTCCCAGTTGTGGTTTGTTGGCCAAAGTCAAGACCACTTCTTGTCCATCGACATTGATTACGAAGCTTCCATGGTCAATGGGTCCGCGCTTGACTGGGATCATTAGGTTTGTTGTGCCAAAGCCAAGGCCTAGTTGATTCAGAGGAAAAAGGTTAGGTTATATATTGGATATATAGGCATATATAGGATATATGTTTAGGACTTGGATGTCCACCTACTAGATCTAGGAATTGGATTAGATCCAATTGATCTTAGAGATCTACCTAGTTAATTATCATACAATTTGTTGGCCAAAGTCAAGATTGTGTGTGATATTTAACGGGATCCTAGCCCACTAGAAACACGGTTTCCCGAGTACTCGACAGAGGGTTAGAGGCTCGCCGAAAAATAGGGAGAGGCAAGAATTGAATTTGCAATATTCGTTCAATTACTCGCTATACGCGCTCAAACAAATATCACTCGTCAAATATATTAAAAGTATTAGTTGGACTAATATTTATTGTTGTTTTAATAAACAGTTGGACTGTATTATAGTTGATTATATATAATTGGATTATATTAATCAATATATTGAATTAATTAATTTCAGTTTACAGTTGATTTTATAATTGGATTATAGTAATCAATGTAATTGAGGTTAATTAATTTGGATTATATTTGATTATATAGTTGGACTATTATAATCATTATAATATATAGTACCACTAATAATTGATTAAATAGTTGGACTATTGAAATCAAGAAAGAATTGAAAAGTTGGATATTTAAAATATAATCTGGGATTAAATATTTTAAATGATTTAATTTTCAAATTGGGAATAAATAATAGGTTACTTTATTTGATAAAATAACTTATTATACCTTAAGCCCAAAATTAAGCAAAATAAAGTAGAGCATAAAATCTTTGGAAGATTTATGTGATGATGACTTTAGTGCTTAATTTAATATACTTGTCGTAAATCTAATTTTAGATTTAAGAAGTATTAAAATTGCAATTTATAATTCTTGGAGAATTAATTGACTATTCTAGAGGAGATAAAGTCAAAGTTTGCGATTGGGCATGTAGCACGAGGTGCACATCGTTTCGATATTCTAAAAACCCAAGGCTTGGCCTAAGGATCATGAAATATTGAAATGGATAATTGACATATCCCAAAGTGACTACCATTTGGATATGGCAGACACGAAGGAATTAAAGAAAGGGCAAGGCTCTTACTTTAAAAATGATTGTCAAAGTTATGTTCATAACTAGTATTGAAAATTAGATTTAAATACTTAGTGTGGTACATAAAATATATGTATTGATGTTCAGAATCTGCTTTGAGAGAATACTGACTTCAAGCTGAGATTGCTCTGCGAATCGGAAACGGGACGAAAGTCGCTGTTTCTACCGTAGATACCTAAGTTTAGGAACTACCCTCGGCGGTGTGTACTTAAATTAGGACTGTTATAATGTAACTAGTTTGACTAGAGACATTATCTCTATATCAGTGTTTAATCCATTGTGGATAAACTTTATATTCTAGAACACTAAGTGTTTCATTATATAAAGATGATACTGAGATAAACACATTAGATGTGAATAACAGAATTTATATTTTGAATATAATTAAAATCTCAAAACATATAAAATGACAAATAAATAGCTCAAATTAATTTGATCAAGTAGAGACTATATTGTGGCATTGTTGTCTGGGACACAATTAAACAAGACTCGTATATCCGCACTTTTGAAGAGTGGGTACTAGGACTGATTTGACATATCAAATAAAGTCTACGAATCTAGTTTGTTAGGTAAAGTACCTAAAACACTATTTACTTGTAATAGTGTAAGTGTCACCGATCTGTTAGCCCTATTCATGGTGAAGTTAGTGGGCCCATATCTAGCTAGGCTAGATGTGAACATGAATATTTCGTGACCTTAACGGATGTGGCATCACGTTATGGTTATGTGTTTCTTTTGAAGAACACAGATCGGAAACTATTAGGGTTTCGACACGAAGTAGATTAACAGATCGACTATAGTATTATGCCGTCACGGTAAGACCGTAATGGAAAATACTTAAGCAGTAAGTTTCAAATATACATGAAAGAGTATAGTATTCTTTCATATGAGGACTCCTCCCGAGACACGTTAGTTTGACGGTGTGTCCGAACTGAAAACCGAATTTTGTTGGACATGATAAGGTTTATGACGAGTCGCTCTGAGCTATCATTTCCTTCAAACAGGATATGTATTAACAGTGCAAAACTTATTTAGAATAAGGTTCCATATAAATCTGTTTGACAGATATCATATAGGATATGAACAGGAAAGAAACAGGGTTTCTCATTCCTAATAATTTGGGTATGCCGGGCATAACGTTTGGATGATACCAAATTAAAACCCAAATTGGATAAGTGCCAATTATAAGTTATCCTAGGGAAAACCATAAGTATAATGCTTATAAATCTCACATGAGAACAATATGATTGTTGCTCACCATGCGGTTTTCCTAAGAGGAATACCGATATGCAGTGGTAAGTGGGAGGACAGTAAAACTCGATGAAAATCGGGGTAATACTGTTCAAGGCACGAAGTCCGTAATGGAACATAAATAGTTCATCTAGGATGAAACTAAACCATTAATCTTCGAATACACAAGAACCGCGTAGATCGGAGAGAATCAGAAAACAACCTGGGGTATGGGTTTCTGATGTAACCCCTTAAAGATGTAAATCTTATTGAGGAATACCAACCGACTACGTACGAGGAAGTGATACAAGGTATCAACTCCCTTTTATGGCAAAGTGCCATGAGTCCGAAATGGATTCCATGTATAACAACTATGTTTGGATACTAGTTGTTGTACCACAAGGCATTGTGCCTATTGGTACTGTAAACGTCTTCAAGGAAGACATACATGGATGGCAACATACCAACGTACTAAGCTAGGCTTGTGACGGAAAGGTATCGTTATCAACATTGTGTTAATAATGGTTCAACCTTTTATCTGTTGCCATAGTAAATCCATTTTGAAGATGCTTTTTGATAACTGCATATTTCATTTATGAAATGTGTCAGTTATAGATCAAAATCGCTTTCCTGAAAAGGAAACCGTTTGGAGGATGCTTACAACATCCTGACGATTTTGTATAACCGACAAACAAGGTTTGCGGGTTATTCGATCCATGTTTGGATTGGAGCAAGCATAAGGTTCTTGGAACTGTCGTTTTGAAATAATCATAATGGTTTATGATTTGACTCAAAACGAAATAATTCTTGTGTATATGAGGAGGTTAGTGGGAGCGCACTGACAGTGAAATTCCCATAAAAACAATTGGTGAAAGCTTGGCTTTCATAGAAATTCTCCGTAGAATTCTGGGGAGTAACAACCTTTATTCAAGGAATAAAGATCTACTGGGATAGATTTGGAGTTGTTAACACTCTCTGGGAAATTGTACATTTAAAATGTACTTGATTTGGTGTCTCATACGCTTTGAGCATATGGAGTCACAATCAGGTCAATCCAAGTGATAGTCACTGGATTGAAGTTAAGAACATCTGTTAGTATCTCAGAGAACTAAAGATGTTGTCTTAAGCTATGGAGAAGGAGAACTTGAAGTGACTGGGATCACTGCTGCAAGTTTCCAAACAGTTAAATACTACGGTGCTATAAAGTTTGAATAACGGGACAGTGAGCTGGAAATCTTCCGAGCAAGATACTGTTGCCGAATAAACAACAAATGCGGATTATTGCTGCGGCTGAGGCAGCAATAGAAGCCATTTGGGTCGATAATAAATCTAATTAGATTAGATATAGTTCTGTTAGCAGCTGAGCTAGGCGTCAGCACAAGGCTAAAGAATTAAAAGTCTCATCGACGATCCAGATATATACTTCTATATTCATTTGATTCGTTCGGATCATACATCGTGGAGATGTGGTGATCGTATAAATCGCGTCAGACGATAATCATGAAAATCCGCTGACGAAAACCTTTCCTCAGCAATTTGAGCGAACCGTACATAGTTCGGGTGTACGACACTTGAGTGACTGGCTATGTGCCAAGTGGGAGATTGTTGGATAATATGACCCATAGCGTCACTATTTGTACAGATCATATTGTTGTTGTACAAATTAACTATGTGACAAGGAAATTGCACTCTCATCATTTGTGATTAGATCACCTTAGATATATAAATGAAGAGAGGTCCATATGATTAGTTCCTGGATTGAGATGATATGAGACAGTATCAGTCCACGAAGGATTAATCATTAAATATCCCTAGTCGTAGTATTATCGAGACTGGACATCGATAATGCGGAATAGGCTAGTATTGCACTTGTGCGCGTTGTGAGGGCACAACATCATAGTTCTCATATATTTGGGTATTGGATACTCATGCAAGTGCGATAGGAGGTTGTGTTTCACCGATGGTACGGGAAACAGCTTCGCTCTGGATAGACCCCTCGGAATCCCATTGGTATTATGACTATGTGTCTATGGGAGTCCGACATCAGGGTAGGTGTGTATGGTCTTAACCTGAGACTTGCACCGCTAATGCTTACGACAATCAATATACTTTAGTTGAGGTCGTCTAGGACTCTAACCGGTTCTGTGTACGCCAATGCTGGGTATATTGAGAATCGTAGAGTATTGAGTGTGATGTCAAGACGGAAGTATCACTCCAGTCATAGTGGAGATGATGTCACGCAGGATACGGTATTAGTGCTCTTAAGTGCTGGCCGGCCATCGGGATATTATGACAAGGTCATGTATATCCGATTATAGAGACTAGTTACCAGACATCCGACATGTGCTTCGGTCGGGGCAGACACTTATCCAGCCCCAGCCCTAGCACGTGACTATCCGATATTGGGCCGATATACACGATACTTGGTATACTACGCTTGATATAGATCTTAAATATTCTTAGATGAATATGACCGGAGAATTGGGTAGACTTCGTGCTTTGCTAGAAGCCGATCTTGTCTCGTAAATCGGTAGAACGTAGTACTTGGTACGTACATGATTCGGATACTCCGACGACCGTATTTACTGCCGAATTATCCTGGGATCTCATGGGTCGCTTCCCGATAATGCACCGATGATGCATAACTCGTACTCATTAATAATCTGGGATTATATAGAAGAGAGAGAAAATTAATCTAGGATTAATTACGGAGATATTTTATCTGGGATAAAATATCGTCTAGAGAGAGAGAATGATTAATTTGGAATTAATCGGTAAATTAATATATTCGATATATTAATCGAAATTAGATTTCGACGCGGAATTAAAATTAGATTTTAATTCGGGCGAACGAATTAATTTAGAATTAATTCGTTAGCGACGTGAATAGTGAATTCGCTAGGCGTAATCATTTAATTACGACGCGACGGAAAATTCGCTAATTGAGAATTAGTGAACCCAAGCCCGAGTGTGATTGAGAGCGCATTCGTATTTCGAATTCGAGTGCGGCAACGCAAGTCACATCAAGCGTCAAATCATTCGTCACATCAAGCGTCAAATCAAAAGTCACTTTGAGTGATGTGATTGATTGATTGATGTGATTGATTGATTGAGTGATTGACACACATCAAGTCACTTTAATAAAGTGAAAATGAATAGTGATGTGTTTTGGTGAAATAGTGTTAGTTGGTGAGACTTTTACCATTTTAATTATTTAATGAATTATTTGGTAATTGTTTAATGTATTTTCTTGGAAAATATATAAAGGTTTTTGGAAAATCTTTTGAAACAAATTACACATTTTTCTCTCCATCTCTCATCCTCTCTTTGCTCACGCCCAAGGGGCAAATTCTCTCCTATTTTCACAGCTCACTGCCGTGAGCTTCAAGGGAAGCAAGAGTGTGTTTTTGATGCAAAAACACAAGTGCTAGCACACTTACGAGACTTGCGAAGGTGTTAGGGAGGTTCACCCATGAGGCGGGATCCGTTCGACGAAGCTCGGAGCTTGGCGAATGACCACTTTCACGCCCAAAACAGTGAGTAAATTCACTGCAGTTCACGCCCATTGCAGTGAGGATTTTCAAGTTTTGTTGCTTGCCGCTTCTCACAACCGATCGATGTGAATATTCCGCTACCTACTTTGATGTATTCACACATGTATTTCATTGCTTGTTTGATCTTGGGACCTAGATAAAACTTAACAGTTTTGTTGTTCCTCGCATCACATAACCGATCAATGTAAGTATGATTCCGCCATACTTCTTTGTTGTATTCACACATGTTTTATGCTTGAAATCGATCTTGGGACTAACCTAGAAACCCAACAATGTGCACATTATAGAGTTTGAAGAGGTAGTAGCAACCTTCCTTGACCGGTTTGGGACTACTAACACATTTAGACTTAAGTTGTTCCCATTTGCCCTTAAGGATAGAGGAAAAAGCTTGTTGCATTCTTTGAGAACTCAGTCAATAGGATCATGGAGTGAGATGATACATGAATTCTTTAAAAAATACTTCCCACACCATAAGAAAAATGCCTTGAAAAGACAGATTTCTACCTTCTCCCAGAGAGACAGTGAAACTTTTTATCAGACTTGGGAGAGGTTTGAGGAGATGTTAGCTAGTTATCCTCATCATGGATATGAGAGTTGGTGCTTAGTGAGCTATTTTTATGACGGTTTAACCCCTAGAGACCGATAATTCATAGAGACAATGTGCAATGGTGAGTTCATTTGAAAAGGCCTTGGTGAGGCATTAGAGTACTTAAATGACCTAGCTGAGAAATCTCACACTTGGACTGAACTTAATGCCATTGATAACACTGATAGAACACACCCCACTTCTTCTAGCAGAGGCATATACCACTTTAGGGAAGATAATAGTCTTAAGGCACAAGTTGAGCTATTGACTAGAGAGTTAGAGAACACTGTCAATGCATTTATAGTGGCCCAGAGCAAAACCAATCAAAAGTTTGAGTAATTTATAGCTAAGGTAGTTGAGGACAATAAGGAGATTAAGAGTCAAGTCTCTAAATTGACTAATATCTTGAGTGCACAAGATCAAGGAAAATTCTCATTTCAAGCTCAACCAAATACACAAGGGTAACACATGGCACAAGCTGATCATGAGGCATCCAATATAAAAATTATTAATGTCATAATCACTAGGAGTGGTAAAGAGATAGGTGTGCATATCACTTCCAACATCTTAGGTAACACTAGAGATATTAGTCCAAATACTCCTCAGGAAGAACAAGTGCCACATATCATAGTTAGAGTACCTTTTCCTCAAGCTTTTAGGCCTACAGCGCGAGTTCGAGACCCAAATGGTGAGATCCTAGAACATTTGAAGCAAGTAAAGATCAACTTTCCTTTGTTACATGTGATAAAACAAGTTCCTACATATACGAAGGTTTTGAAGGATCTATGCACCATAAAAAGAAAACATCATGTCAAGAAGATTGTGTTCGTTACAGAGTAAGCCAGAGCTGTGATTACATAGAGGACTCCACCAAAGTATAAAGATTCAGGATATCCCACCATCACCTCTCACATTGGCACATCTGAGTTTGGTCAAGCATTATTAGATTTAGGTGCTAGTGTTAATCTCATGTCATATTCGATCTATGAGCAATTAGGGCTTGGTGAGATTAAACCTACATCTATAGTTTTATAGTTAGCTGACCGATCCATTTGAACACCACGAGGAGTAGTTCAGGATGTTTTAGTTCAAATTGATAAATTCTACTACCCCATTGACTTCCTGATCTTAGATACCCAATCTGTTGTTAACACTAAGTCAAAAATCCCACTCATCTTAAGTAGACCTTTCCTTGCTACAGCTAATACTCTTATCAATTGTAGGAATGGTCTCATGAAGTTATCGTTTGGGAACATGACACTAGAAGTAAACATTTTTCATGTCGAAAAACAACCATAAGGTGATGATGAATGCCAATATACATACATGCTAGAAACAGTCCTGCCAAAAACAACTTCTCTACAACCTGAATCAAATCCTCTTGAACTGAAATTGCCCCCAAAGAATCATAAAATGAGGAAAATGAGAGTTAATGCTCAATTGAAAATAATACATGGGAAGTTAAAATGAAGGTTGGGCCAATTGGGTCATATGTGCAGCCTCAAATTTCAACCACCATACCCTGTGGGATCAATGGATGATATGCTACAAATAGCCAGAACCTTTGTTCCATGCCTTCATCAGTTCGCTACATGGAAGCCATCATGACAACATTAAATGGTTACGTCTAGCTGAAGAAGTTAAACTTAGCGCTAGCGGGGATGCAACCCTTGCATATGTATTTATTTTAGTTTATTTTATGTCATTTTATTTTCTTTACTATAGTTTTTATTTTATTGTGTGCTAATTAAATGTTTATTATTTTCATGAGTAATTACGCAGGTGTCAACAAAACCTACACAACCACCTAACTAAAGTCTTACCAACAAGAGCCTGATCAACTCCACACCTAGTAGTGTTGTTCCTTAATCCATTTTTTTTATATTTATCTTATATTGAGGACAATACACATTTTAAGTGTGGGGTGTATGCATGCCATGATAATACCTATTATAGAAAATACTTGTTATAAAAAAAAAATTGAATTGTTTCGTTTGTTTTTTAGTCCTTAATAGTAAAGCATAAGTCCAATGATGATATTGTTTAGCTTTAAGATGAAAACTTAGAAATGATAAGTTCTTTAATGCACTTTTATTTGATGCCTTGAGTAATTGATCTAGGTTAGACTCGTAAGCACTTAACTATAAGATTTTAGTAGTGAAAGCCTAGGTAGTTGGCAATGTGATTAGTTGCCAATGAATGACTATTTGCTTAGATGTCTATCCTTATTTGCCAGTGTTATGATGTATGGTAAAAATAAAAAGAGAAAGTCTCGAAAGAAAGAAATTAAACCACATATAACCAATAAGCGTGAAGCTACACAAGGGCGAGTGTTAGAACCACCATGATGAGAAATGCTACCTTAAAGGGTAGGTGTGTTAAAAAAAAAAAGAAAAAAAGTTGAAAGGAAAGAAAAAAAGAGATAAGGAAAAAAGTATCATACCATATTAAGCACAGAAAGGTAATTATAGAGCATAATTTAGATATCTAGGTTGGTTTGACCCATCGGATCCCAATTTTTAAAAGAAATCTTTAAGTTGGCTTACCTAGGAGTCGAGCTGTGAATGAACCTTTACACACACACATTGTGAGTTTTATTGAGTACTTTGAAAGTTCTCTGATTTCATTCCTAGGCATTCGTTGAGGACGATAATATGTGAACTATTGGGACTATTTCATTTTTATTTTGTTATTTTTACATGTGTTTTGAATGACGTTTGTGGGTGTCGTCGTTGTAAGCCCTCAAGAGACTATAACTCGTCCATTAGGGCCACATAGAGGTTTAAAAGCTTGTTGCATACGCTAAATGCAATTGTGATCCCTACGAAAGTGGCTTAGATAGTTTTATTTATTTAGTTCTTATTTTATTTTTGCGATTGAATTACTATGGACTAGCAATAAACTGGTCAGTGGTTTTGATAAGTGCATAAAAGTGTACTTTGAACATTGCTAACTCGGCTTAATTATCATGTATTTAATCTTAATTAGAGTTTATTTTGTGTTTTGTTATTAGAAAGCAATGGAACATGAAGATTCGAGCAATTATACATATTTTAGGACCTTACGGATGCTTCGAAAGCACACGAGAAGAGCTGAATCGCAAAATCGGTGAAACCAGAAAAGCTACCGCGCGTAGCGACCACCCTCATTGGCATCGCGACGCACCTACGGGATCTACACACATATGTTTTCCAGCAAGTTGGGCATCACGACGCCACTTCCCAACATCGTGGTGCCCCGAAAGACACCATAAACCTAATTTAGACGTGTTTAATGCGCACAATGGCTCTGTGACTTCCCTATATAAAGCCAACTTCGTCCAAAGCCCTAAGATCAGAGGGACAGAGGAGAAACACACATGAAATAGCCACAAGCACAATTTCGAGAGAGAAGAACGAAGAACTTCAAGGGGACATGACGTCTATCCGATCTATCCAGACTATATCTCTCTTCTACATGGGGAACTATTCTAATAGGCAAAGCTAAGGATGAACTCTTGTATTTAAAGTTTTTTTGTTCATGTTATCGATTCCTAAGTACTCTTAATCTTTAATACAATTGATGTTTATTATTCTTTATTATCTTTCGATTTATGAATCCAGAAACCGTGTTTTACCAACTTGTATATAGATTTAGTCATGCTTTTTATATGTGTGATTGGGGAACACAATTGTGACTAATAAAGTTATTTTATGAGTTGGTCTGCTGCTGCAGTATTACCTGAGGGTATATTTTCGATGTTAGATAGGTCATAACAATAACTTTGTGTGATGTTAACATAGAGAAAGTAAATCATCGATTACCTTAGAATTATTAACTTTGTGTGAAATCTTCAATTGTGTAATAAAAAATAATCAATAACTGAATATAGGGAGTTGATACAAGAGGAATTCCAGACGCTTTACTGTTTTATCTCTACTGATATTCTTAATATATTTTGCATAGTTTATATCTTATATTATCAATTCAATCTTTCTTTTCATTAAGTTACTGCTAACGTTTTGTTTAAGTAAATCAGTTCTTTGTAACCATCTCTCTAAGGAATCGACACCCTAACTATATTATGATAACCGCAAATAACCGGAAGTACTCTTTAGGCGTAATCAACGTCCATCTGCAAAATCTCATAGTCATAATATGTGGCAATGGAGAGAAAAGTGTGGATGGATTTGAACATGGCTACTGGTGAGAAAGTCTCCTAATAGTCAACTACATTTTTATGGGTATAACCATTGGCCACTAGGCTAGCCTTGAAGGTCTGTACTTTCCCATCGACTCCCATCTTTCTCTTGTAGATCCACTTGAAACCTATGGGTTTTACCCCATCAGGTTGGTCTACAAGTTCTCAGACTGAGTTGGAGTATATAGACTTCATCTCAATGTTTATGGCTTTGAGCCATTCCTCTTTATCAGAATCATCCTTTACATTATGATAGGTCAATAGATGATCTACACCATCACTGAAAGTAACAACTTGTGCTTCTCTAACTCTTTGATAGCGATCAAGTTGTCGTACAACCCTCCTACTGCGTCTAGGTGGCAAATACATACTTGCATTTGACGCTCAGATATTGAAGGTGCTATGTGTATGTCAACCGTTGTTGACGATGCTATGCCATTCGAACCAGCAAGTAACTCCTCGAGTAACACTTTACTTCGAGGTTTGAACTCCCTCATATAGTCCTTCTCAAGTAAGTAGTATTTATCGCAACAAACATTTTGTTATCTTCAAGACTATAAAAGAATTCACCCCTAGTCTCCTTAGAATAGCCTACAAATAGGAACACATGTGAACGTCGCTCCAACTAAGTAGTCATATTCTTCAACACATGTGCTGGACACCCCCATATATGGAAATATCGTAAACTAGTTTTACGACCACTCCACAGCTCTAAAGGAGTCTTAGGAATATACTTAGATGGAACTACATTAAGGATATACATTGATGTTTGCAATGCATACCCCCAGAATGAACTAGGTAGTGAACTATAAGTAAACATAGATCTTATCATATCTAGTAGGATCCGATTTCTCCTCTCTACAACACCATTTTTCTGTAGTGTTCCAGGTGTTGTAATCTGGGATACAACTAAGAAATCCTCGAAATCTCTATCAAGGTATTCTCCTCCATTATCCGATCGTAGAGTTTTGATCATCTTACCCAATTGGTTCTCAACCTCTGTACGGTACTCTTTGAACTTTTCAAAAGTATCTAACTTGTGTTGCATTAGGTAAACGTACCACATCTAGAATAATCATCAATAAATATGACAAGTATTCATAACCTCCTCGGGCTCTTACATTTATCGGTCATCTTTCATTCTAGACAAGATTAACATACTGATAAAGTTCCAAGCTTTAACTGGTTTAAAGCTCCGTTCTTTATCAACCTATCTATCTAGACAAGGATAATATGACCAAGTATAAGATATCACAAATATATGTCAACGTGAGAAATATTTTGTTGTTTTATTTTAGGTTTTTCAACCTTAAACATTTCAGTGTTGAGTAGTGAATTATGTATTAACGGCCTTAACACATATAAATTATTTTCAGAGTATTCTGTACATATAGTGAATCTATTTATACCAATAATAACTAAATTATTATTAAAAGAAACAGAAAAAATATCATCCAAAAGTTTAGAAAAAGAAATTAAATTTCTGTGAAAACTAGGAATAAATAACACATTGTTTAAATTTAAATAACTATTATCGAAAAAACGTAAACTGGAAACTCTCACTGCTCTTGCTAAAACGAAATCTCCTGTCTCGACCCTCACGATATTGTCACCTTCAGCAGGGTCCTTCCATGAATCAAGTAGCTGCAAAGAAGAACAAACATGGTTAGTGGCTCCAGAATCAACAATACATGCTGATTTATCATCCTCCACTAAAAAAGATTCAATGACAAGTATTTACATGTGGCCTTTTTCTCTTTTAGCTCAACAAGGTATTTAGGACAGTTACTTTTCCCATGCCTATCCTTGTTGTAATGGAAACACTTTCCTTTGGGCTTGGCATTATTAGAGTTTATATTGTTCTTTTTTATAGGCTTTTCCTTAGCCTTCCTAGTGTATTTCTTCTTGTTCTTGGCAGATTTTAAAGATTCTGCAACATTTGCCTCTCCACTAGGCTTACGAGGATCCACCAGCATGGACTCATAATGGGTGAGCTCATTTAGCAGCTGTGTTGGTTCAAAGTAAAAGACAACTTGTTCATAACATAGTTGATTTTAAACTGAAGGAAACTTTTCAGAAGAGTTTCTATGATCATGGTCATCTGGCTTTGATCGTTAATATGAGCTCCATGAATTTCGACTGTATTGAGATATGTCATCATCCTCAAGACGTGCTCTCGGATTGATATCTCTTCATTTATCCTTGCAGTCATCGTTGAGACCATAGCCTCATGACGCTGTCGCTCTGAAGGCTGCCCGAACATGCCCTACAATGACTCCAACATCAAAGATACTGTAGCGATAGGCTTATGCTTTGCAAAAAGAACCTCAGAAAACCATGCTAGCAAGTAACATCGGGCTTTCTCATTGGCCGCGACCCATTTTCGATAGGCATCGCGCACAGTTTAGTCAGAGTTTCTACCTGGCTGGGGAGGATATTCTTCCGTCAGGAGAAACATAAGGTCTTCACAGTCCAGAATGACGTTCATGTTACTTTTCCATTTAACATAATTTTCTCCCGCCAATTTATCTTTAGAGAGAATAGCAATAATTGGAGAAACCATAGCAGAAATAAAAATAAATTAAACATGCATTTAATATCCATTCATCGCATAATAAAATTATCAAATATTTAGGGATAAAATTAAACATGATGCATGAACCATATATAATGAATTAGAAACCTAAGAGAATTACTATGTCATAGAAATCTATCATCCCACAAATAAGTGCCGATGTAGGGTAGATCAAGTTTTTATATGATAGATTGAGACAATCTCAATTGATTAATATAAATAGGAATAACTCTTATTCCTATATTAACCAATCACTGTTTGATTTGATCAATGAATTTCGATTAACATTTAATCATTCCTTCGTGAGTGTAACCTATTGATTCAGAACCTTTGGACTTAACTAGTGAAGTGCCGTCGTAGGGTAGGTCAGTTCACCAGATACATCTAGAGTTCCTATCCTCTCGGAATCAAAACTTGATATTGACCCAAAATGGACATCATCCATAGGGGACGAAAATAAAGTCGTCTCGATGAGCCTTTTGAATCTAATATTTTCGGACTAATAATAGAGTTTGTGGGATATATTGTCGCATATCCCTCTCCCACTAACTATTTTAAATTTAAGGATTCTACTTAAAAAATCTAATATTTTAATTCACTAGTGTCTATAAGTATATGCACGGCTAAAACTTAACTTTTACTTTATACTAATGTATAATTAGTGATCTTACTAATTTTAACTCTTCAAATTTTAATTCACTAGTTTCTATTAGTCTTAACTAATTATTTTACTTAATTAAACTAATTTAATTAAGTTTGGCTTAGTGACCTAATTTATTGTAATATTTAAAATATTAGATCACTAACAAGTTTAAAATTTAAAATTCAAAAGTGGACAAAATTTTAATTAAACTATTTAATTAACATAAGCGCGTTATAGATTCCAATGGTACGTGGAGTTATATCCCGAGTGCAGATCACACTACCGTCCATTCAAAATTGGCTATGAATTTATGTCCCGGTTTTCCTCTAATATTCCAATGGAAAACATGATGCACTTATAAAGCCCATGATTTTAGATTTTCCAATTTTAAACCATTAAACCAATTAATCTTATTAATTTATTTTCATGCATATCATATTTCAATTTATCTCTTTTAAATTTCATAAAATTATAATTTAAGACTATAATATCCATGCATAGTCATATATGTCATGATTTTAAAACTTATCTACCTTAATCACATTACCGACCATCAGTTATATTGACCACAATCATAATAACATTTTACTTCATAGTCATATTTTTATATAAAGTCACAATTTGACTAACAGTTGTTTAACTAAAAATTTAGTCATGTGTGTCCCTTAATCATATTTATTAGCTCAGTCATATTGACGAATCATTAGTCACATTAAGCATAGTCACAATTATAGAATTAGTTACATTACCGGCCTTTAGTTACCATAGTCACATTACAAACCCTCAGTCACATTGAGGGCAATCATATTACTGACTATCGATCACATTTATAACCCCAATCACATTAGTTACTTTAGTCACATTACTGACCATCAAATATATTACCAACCTTTAATGACATTGTCAACCCTTAGTCACATTGAATACAATTACAATCATGACTTCAATCACATTGCTAACACTCAGTCACATTGAATACAATCTCAATTATGACCACAATCACATATTGACCCTCAGTCGCATAAAGCACAGTCACAATTGTGACCTCGGTCATATTACCGACCCCCAGTCATATTATATCTCAATAATATTGTCGATCCTCAAGCACATTAAGAACAATCATATTTGTGACCTCAGTCACAATGTGACAATTTTTTTTTCCTACAGTTACAAAATGACAGTCAATTAGGTGTATGTTCAAGTATTTATTTGTTTAGGCACAATTACAATGTAATTATAAATGGTTTCATCTCCGTACAAAACAACAAAAGAGGAATTAATATTTGGTATTTATATAAAATAAAAAAATTTGTTTTCCGAACGCATTTTCTAAATGGGAGATAAGGGACTAAAATATATATGGACTTGCACACTACTCTTTGAAAGGAAACAAATTAATATTACTGTTCACTTGAACAATATTTTATTATTATTAATTTTTTTTTTGCTTTAGATGAGTACAATATGGAAAAACAATTAGCTCAAACCTCTTATTCGGAAAAAAATGATTAAAGGGTGTTGATGGTGTTTTCAAGCACTACAATATTTACAACAGCATGACAAAGGCAAAAGGGTAATTTCCTTTCTCTGGTTGACTTCATGGTCAGACCGACCACTTCATGGTCAGACCGACCACTTCATTACCAGACCGACCACATCATGAAGAGACCGACCACTTTGGTTCAGATGACCGAGCATTAAAGAGGGCGGAAAAGACACTCTCAGCATAGAGGGATCGCCATGACCGACCTCGTGCATACCGACCAGATAGCAAGGCGTGTTCAGGAAGAGAGAGCCCCCTATCTTTTCGGATAATGAGACAAAATTATCCTACTATCACGGGAAAACTGGTGGAATTAGTATTTTAAAAGGAGTAAAGGTGACTTGAAATTAGGAAACCTTGTAAGAAAAGGAGATTGGCTCAACTAGGAAGCCTTGTAGGAGAAGGAGTCTAAATTCTGTTATTATAAATAGGAGGGCAGGGCATGTGTAAAAAAACATCTGAAAATCATCACAAGAGTGAAAGATTCAAATTGTAAAGTTCCAATCTGTAAGAGCGAAAGAGAGGCCTGAAAAGTATATTTGAGTAATAAAAAGCACCACCCTGTTCTTACCCGTGGACGTAGGTCGGATCCCAAAAATCCACCGAACCACGTTAAATCACCTTGTCTGATTGGCGTATTTTTTGTTTTCCGCTAAGTTTGCTTTTGGTCCCCCATAACCAAACAAATTCACAGTTGAAGGAGGATTCCCTCGGAGGTGATATTCCCATATTACCCTGAGACCAAAATCCACCGTCAACAAAGGGTAATAAAAAAGAATAAAATTTAAAATTTTAGAATTAAAGATGAAATAAGTTTAGAGGTAGATTTTTTTTAATAATAAGTGATGAGGAATATGATTTTTTAATAAATTACTATTTTTAAAATACGGATAATATTGGAAATAATTGGGATTTAGTAAAAAGTAGAGGCTGATGATATAAAATAATCGGGTGAAATATCAATATTATGAAAAATTATCAAACCCCTTATTGCTTCAATAACTATATTATTGCCCTCCCTATGTTTTAAAACTCATGAACACGGTTAACGTTTTTCATCGTGTTCTTTACTATTTTACATTAAAAATCAATGAAGGATTTAACCTCCTTATGATTTTGAAAGATGAATTCTTAATTATATATTTATTGTTTGACAAACAAGAGGGTTTTCAGAATTTTCTCTAAAAACAAATATAGCGTGATATAACAGAAATAGTAAATATGAGCTATTACTACGTAACTTGAACCCGAAAAATGCGATATACGTTGTATAATTTGAGAAATTCAACCCAAAAAAATAGAGGGGAAAAATTAAATCGAATGAGCGAGATATATTGGAAGAGTTCTCCTAATTATATAAGTTGTTCGGCACAGATACAGCTTGTTAAGGAATGCAAAATGTAAATGCAGAAATGTACCTTCAAAATAAATAAAAAACAAAACAAAACAAAACGGCAATCCAACTAAGTAGAAAGCAACTTGTGATGAGCAAGTGCTTAAGCAGCTTCTTATGAAGTCACTATATTTGGCCAAGTAAATGATTATACAATTTCAGCTTTTTCCATTATTACTTAATGGATATACCCAAAATAACACTTACATAACCCACGTCCACATTCACATTGTAATCAATGTTTTAATTTAATTTCATATTATATACATTTGGCAACATATTCCTTACAGGTTCGTCCAATGATTAGCTCTTGGTTGTAAAACTTTACTAGAACAACAAAAAATGTCTGTTTTGAATAAAATAATAGAATCAAGAAAGTGACTTTTCCAAATGTAACTTGGAAAAATAACTTCGTGACTTTCTTTTTTTAAACTTTCCCGGGTACAATCAAATATACACAAAGGACGCCGAATAGAACAGGTCATTATTGTTTATAACACCACCACGTGGCACTCTCCCATTAGAGCCGGCCTCTCTTTTCCCTTAATATACACCAACACTTTCAGCTTCTTCACTTACTAATTCCTCCCCATGCAACCAAAAGAAAATTAAGCCTGAAACAAAAAGAACCCATTTAAATCAATGGACAAGCTTATAAGCTTGGAGCCTTCGAATCTTGTTGCTGTCAGAATCGAACCGGGGCAGAAATGTTCCGGAGAGCTGACTCTCCGCAATGTTATGCACACGATGCCTGTTGCTTTCAGAATTCAACCTTTGAACAGGACTCGATATACAGTGAAGCCACAGTCCGGAATCATATCACCGCTTGCAACGCTGAGTGTAGAGATTGTGTATCATCTTCCTCCATGCTCAATTCTTCCTGATTCTTCCCCTCACTCTGATGATTCATTTCTCTTGCACAGCGTCGTTGTCCCTGGGGCCGCAATTAAAGATGCTACCTCGACTCTGGATTCAGTTCCCAGTGACTGGTTCACGACCAGGAAGAAGCAAGTGTTTATTGATAGCGGAATCAAGATCATGTTTGTGGGGTCCCCTGTTTTGGTTCAGCTTGTTGAGGATGGTCCAATGGACGAGATTAGAGAAGTACTTGAACGCAGTGACCCGGCTTGGAACCCGGCTGATTCTGTTGATGCACAAGGACAACCGTTGCTTCATATTGCTATAGCTCAGAGCAGGCCGGACATTGTTCAACTTTTGCTTGAGTTTCAGCCGGATGTTGAGTCTCAAGGCCGGTGTGGCCGCAGCACTCCAATTGAAGCCGCGGCTGCTGCAGGGGAAGCTCTTATTGTTGAGCTTCTGTTAGCAAGAAAAGCAAACACAGAGAGATCTGAAACATCAACTTGGGGGCCTATACACTTGGCCTCATTAGGCGGCCATTTGGAAGTACTAAAGCTTCTGTTAATCAAAGGTGCCCATGTCAATGCTTTGACCAAAGATGGCAACACAGCTCTGCATCTGGCGGTTGAAGATACAAGAAGAGATTGTGTGAGGCTTTTGTTAGCAAACGGCGCAAGGCCTGATATTCGCAATTCCAGAGACGGTGACACGCCCTTGCATCTTGCTGCAAGCGTAGGAGATGATCAAATGGTGAAGTTATTACTGCAAAAGGGTGCTAATAAAAATATTAGAAACAAGAGTGGCAAGACTGCTTATGATGTTGCTACAGAGTATGGCCACTCCCGTCTCTTCGACGCGTTAAAGCTTGGCGACAATCTCTGTGTTGCTGCTAGAAAAGGGGAGATGCGGGCTATTCATAGGTGGATTGAAACCGGCGCCGCGATCAATGGCAGAGACCAGCATGGATGGACTGCTTTGCATAGAGCTTCGTTTAAGGGGAAGGTTGAAGTTGTGAGGATGCTGATTAATAAAGGGATTGATATTAATGCCAAGGATGAAGATGGGTACACAGCTTTGCATTGTGCAGTTGAATCTGGGCATACTGATGTGACCGAATTGCTTGTGAAAAAGGGAGCTGATGTTGAGGCAAGAACAAGCAAGAATGTGACTCCATTACAGATTGCTGAGTCTTTGCATTATGCTGGAATATCGAGGATTCTGATACATGGTGGTGCATTAAAAGATGGGATTCAGCAGATGAAAATGAATATGAATATGAGTCCAGTTTCAATTCAATTTGGGAAAAGAGATCAAATGGAGAGTAAAGGATTAAAGAAGAAGAAGCCACCAAGGCCAAGAGTTATTACTGGCAGCTTTGATAGGTCTACACCTCTTTCAGTTCTTTAGATCATGATGATACAAAGTCATTTTTGCTTCTTCACTCATAAAGTTTTAGGAAAAAAATTTGGTTCTTTTTATTTTGGATAAAAGTTGAGGGAGATTGAAAAAGAAATTGTAGATCATTAACATGTGTTCATTTTTGTAATTTGATTATACAATTTACATACAAGTATCTATTTGTATCTCTTCAAGGATCCAGCTGATGGATGGTGGCATGCATTGCCAACCATCATTATAAAGCCTCCAAACTACCTCTAGATGGAGTTTGAAAACAAAATGGTACAAGCTTACAAAATTTATTTCGGTGGACACTATTCATTTGTTGAAATTGTGACCTTAAGTTTTGTAATAAATACAGAGCTCATTTGTTAGCCTTAGCATCCCAATAATTAAGCTTCATGTAAAGAAAATTTAGAGAGTGTAAAGAGTGAGATTTTTTTTGTAGAGTTTCAAACATTTGTAAATTCTGTTCTTGTAGTAATATAATTCTATTTTTCCTCATAAGCATTCTTCAGTGATCAGAGAATCATAACAAGTGGTATCAAGAGCTTCGATTATACATTGGGGTCGTAAAACCGAAGAACGGAACTCGGTTCGGAAAATTCGAGTTTAGGGAAAGTCCTCAAAAATTAATTTTGAGCATACCTCACGCCGAGACAAGCACATTGGTATTTTCCAACAATCAAAAAGAGATCGGAGTCACCCTCACACGCCGCACGCGCCTACCAGAGAGTTGCTCATGCGCTGGCACCACACCACGCGCTCCACAGATTGAAGACAATACACGTGTCTGTTATGTCAGCGCCACGTCATCACTTAGTCAGCAAACATGTCAGCAGTTAGTCAGCGACACGTGTCGCCACATCAGAAACCACGTGTCGACACATTATTAGACACATTAGCGAATGTAGACCGGTCAACTGCCACGTCATCTAAAACATCAGCAGCCACATCATCATTTCAGTTCTATTTTGCCACGTCATCAACCATGTGTCAGACACGTTAGCAGACCTAGTAAATTTCATTGAACCTAGTCTTTGAAATTTATAGTTTGGCCGAGTAAGATTCTGAAATTTATATATCGGCCCTTGAGTCGGATTTGGACCAACAAATAGTCAAATTCACTATTTTCGACCGTTCCAGAAACAACGGTGACCTCTGATTTGTGAAAATCAGCCCCAATTTTTGTAGGCAACGCTTTCCTCGCGCAGCGGAAGCGATTATGCACACGGATCGAACTTGAAAATGATTTCTGCTTTCCCCTTCCTTTGGCCGAATGCAACCAGTGAGTATACTGAAATTTTACTTCTGTTTAGGACAAGATTTCAGCCCCGGAATACCCCCGAAACAGTCCCCGAACAGCCCCCGAACTGCAGTGAAATAACGGACTGTTTTTCACCCGTTACACAACGGAACTGCACACAAATCAGCCCCTAATATGCGTGAACTGCAAGGATGTGTTAGGTATGATTTATCACTCAAAATACAGCTATAATACAGTCCTAAAAGGTTCCCTATGAAGGGGTTATTTAGGGGGTGAATCCGGTAACGCAGCGGAAGCGGTGAAAATCCGATTTTCAGATTTCAAAACTTTTTCTCGGATTTATTAAATAAACATATTTATTTAATATTCCAATATTCAAATTATGAAATAAAATTTCAAATGAATCAAATTCAAGTGAAATTACCAAATTACCCTTATATGGTATTTTGTCCATTTTAGTCCGAAATTGATCCAATCAATTTTGAATGATTCTAAATCATTTCTAAGATGAACTTATCATGTTCAAAACATCAAAACATCATAAGCCACAAAAATCCCAAAAATCCATCACAATGCCGTGAGCCACATTTGTGGCATTATTGACCATTTGGTCATTTCATGCTTCAAAACTCATCTTAATGAAATCCAATCAACATGAAACTTTGCATGCATCATATACACACCCAAATGCTCAACATATATGAAAACCCCCAAATTTGGAATAGGTTATAACCCTAATTTTTCAATTTCCATAAATTGGGCAAATTAGGCCATTTACATTAAATCAAATATTTCAATCATCAATCTTTCAACTAATTCAAGTCTCAACACAATGAAACAACTCAAGATCAAATCTAGGTCATTTAAGAGTGGGTCAACAACTCTAGAATAGCAACATGGTTTCATAAACCTTAAAAGAATACATATAACTACACTAGTTACATTCTTTGTTCATCATACATGCTCAACACTTTCAAACAAATTTCCATCATCAAAAACACAAGAAATAAAGAAAAGAATAACTTAAGAAACTCACAAGATGTAGCCTAGATCCTAAGGAACAAATTCCTTTCTAATAGTAAGTTTAAGAAACTTACAAAATCCAAGCTTTTTCTTTAAGTTTATCTTTTCTCCTTCAATTTCTTTCTTTGTCTTTGTCTAGGCTATCTTCGCCTGCTGTGGAGGACCGAAGGCCTTCTTCTTCTTCCCTTTCTTCTTCTTCTTTCCCTTGGACATTCCTTGGGAAGAAGCAGACAGAGAAGTAGATCTAGGTGGGCGAGTCGGTACTCCCTTATTCAGATCCTCTTCTGCCGTGAGCAACATCCTATGTAGCTCCTGGTAGGTGCAGACTGTCCCGTGCATGTTGAAGTACATCACAAACTGGCGGAATGAAGCTGGCAGAGAACCAAGAATGACACTCCTACCGAGAATGTCATTCAGGATGAGATTATGTTGCCTCAATTGATCGATCAAATCGATCATTTGAAGAACATGTGGGCTAACACTTTGCCCCTCATCCAGACGCGCATGGAACAGTTCCATGGCGACCTTGTGAACAATAACCTGTTCCTGGTTCTCGAACGATTGTCTTAATCGCGTTATCATACTATAGGAATCTGATGTTCCATAGTATTGTTGCTTGAGTTTCGGAGAGAGCGAACTAAGAATGTATGATTTAACCCTTAAATCATCATTCTTCCAAGCTTCAAAAACTTGGCGTTCCTCCTCCGAAGCATCCTCACCCACTGCAAGTGGTAAAGGACCCTCAAGAACATAACCCAACTTTTCGGAATCGAGGACAATCCTCAAATCCAATTCCCAGTCTGCAAAGTTCTCAATGCCTTTCAGTTTGTTCGCATCTAATATACGCGCAAACTGGTTTGTGGATTGACCCGCCATCGCAAATCTATCATATAGATCACGAAAAACAGTTAGCAGAAATTAAGCAGTTTCATATAATATCAAAAGCATAAACTAGATCATGGATTTTTAATCTAATATGCCACTCCCACTAAATCATGCAATACTGTAATCCCAAAACAAAATACAAATATTTAATAATTAAATTAAATATAAATAGTGAAAAGTGGATCCCGTGAATATATTTCGGCTCACAGCAGAGGCACGGTCTCGCCTACGTATATTCATCAGGTAGACAACTCATTTGTCAATCATTCACTAATGACTCCTAAGTACCCGGTCCTGGCCGTTTCTCGTTGTCGCTGCGAAGGCAGGCCCACAAGGAACGTACCAAGGTTAAACTCGCCAATGATAAACTCAAGTTACTTACGTAATCCTGACAGCTAGGGCACGTTCAGAATTCCGCTTTCGCTTGAATTTATCTAGTATCTAATATACATCCGGTATAAATAAATCTTTATCGGCTACACCCTCACAGCAGAGGCACGGTCTCGGATGTAGTCACAAAGAAGTATTCATAACCGTATTGACAAGACGGACCATATAACATGCATCAAATACAAAATTACATTTAAACCTTATTATTAGAGATTTTCCGCTAAGTGTCATACACCCTAAATCTAACCAGTTTAGATCCTAATAAGCATGCATAAAGTCAAGAAAACATGATTAAACATTGATTCAATGAAGGCTAATCATATTAGGTGGCCTAGAATCAGACTCGCTCTGATACCATTTTGAAGGGGTTATTTAGGGGGTGAATCCGGTAACGCAGCGGAAGCGGTGAAAATCCGATTTTCATATTTCAAAACTTTTTCTCGGATTTATTAAATAAACATATTTATTTAATATTCCAATATTCAAATTATGAAATAAAATTTCAAATGAATCAAATTCAAGTGAAATTACCAAATTACCCTTATATGGTATTTTGTCCATTTTAGTCCGAAATTGATCCAATCAATTTTGAATGATTCTAAATCATTTCTAAGATAAACTTATCATGTTCAAAACATCAAAACATCATAAGCCACAAACAGCATAAACACCTACACGTCTATACTAGTCTCCAAGACTTATGGTTCATTGAGAAACCATTGGAATCATATATTCCAGTATACGACATGTACCGGTCTCAACGGGTTTACTATACTGACCAAGTAGTGTAAACCTTGACCAGGAACTGTCTGAGAATGACAATGTCATGATACTTCTTAATGTCCGTTGCGACGCTTTTGCAACTGTATCATGACTAATCATTCTAGGGTCATTACGTCTTTACCATATAAAAGATTAGATTATATTATAGAAACTGCATATATTATTACTAATAATAATGTTTTACAGAAGTATTTAACAAAATACAACCGGGAATTGGCGCTCTGAGCACCAACCCCTACACCCTAGGTGTTTACCAAAATCTCGAATTAAAACGAAACAAACCGAGCCCCGAATCAATTATATGATTCACGGCAATGGACAATAAAATAGTCCCACTGCCGTGAGATATAGATGAAGAGAATAATGATTTTGATTCAACGCCACAAGGTCTTCCAAGCTGTGTCTCACAACTAACAGAAAGTAGTGTGGGCTACACTCACAAAAATAAATCCCTAAACTATGTAGAGATTTTAGTCACACTTAATATTTTGTTTTTCTTCTTCTTGTTCTTCAATGGAGTTTCTCAACTTTTGAGAGAATGGTAGAGAAGAAGAAGAAGGTGGCTAGGGTTCCAAGAATGAGAGAGGGCCAAAAGAAAATCAAATTTTCTTTTTATACTTAAGTCAATTTTGTTTCTCAAACAAAACAACCAATCCCCTACCCATATGGTCAAATTCGGCCAAGGCTAGGAATTAGATTAAATTTTGTAACATCAAATTTTAATTACCATTATTAAAAAGATGTTATAAAATTGAATAAGCAATTAACCATATTGAAAGTCATAACTTCCAATAATAATGCAAAGGATTATTTTGTTTCCAAAATAAACAAATCCATTCCCTCTTCAAGCCTTATATTTTCAGCCATTACAAGATGTAGTTGTTAATTTTTCATTTAATTTTGTAACAACTCATTTACTTACCTTTAAGCAAATATATGTTACAAATATGAAAAATCTATTTAATATCAAGGGTTTCCAAAACCCATAAATATGAAATTCCAACTTTAGCCTTCATTTAAATTATATCTTATATAATTTAATTATTTATAATAAATAATTATCATATAATCATTTATTATACAAATTATACATTAACTTTTAACATATAGTTCCAAGTGTCACATAATTAATAATATTTATCCTTTTGTAAGTATATAATTGGACTATCCAATTATACTAAATCCGCTATAGTATATTGAGCTAGCACGGGGACCGAATGGACCTACGGTTCCGAGCTCCAATAATCTCGAAATATTAATTAAGCTCTTAATTAAATATTCCGAATTATTAACTCCGGGTTATTCCACTAAAAACCCGAAGTTGCACTTTCGTTGCCGTAGATGATATATTAAGCTGAACCAAGTCAGTGTCCATCGATATAGTCATTACATACGAATTAAACCTTCACGAGTATCTCGTAATTAGAGTCAGGTCATAATGTCCGTTATACCCCTCTAATTATTTTTACCTCAAGTACCATTGATTCTCTAATAAACGATTTATTCATAACTATTATGAATTTTAATCTTTCTATTCGTAATAGAAAGACTTGAGCGCTCAAATCGTTCAAGCACCGAATCAACCATTAAGAAAGATACTCCTCTACTTCTCGCAAGAAGGAGTGAACTCCATATCCATGTAAAACGTCCCCAGCTACACAACAGACCATGCCCCCAAAATACGTAGCTATTGGTCGGGACTGCTACACCAACCTCACCTTTGTAAATCAAAGGACATGGCATGCCATGCAGGAGTTCGTAGTACACTCAGGATTAAAATAAATCCATATATGACCATCTAGTAGATCGAAATGACTTTCTTAGTTTAACGGATATTATAAGAATGTCATTTCCATCTGGGTCCAGTCCTATATGATCGCATCATGCAAGGTGCCTCCATTCTCATGTCTCTACATGGACAATCCAGATCAAGATTGCCATACAAATATAGAATGGACCGCAGCTATAGATAAACCACAAACAAAGTACCCCTCTTTGTTTGCTCTCTATGGACTATTTAAGATTACTAACTTCAGACTTAAATCCTCTTGTGTATGACACTCATACACTAAGTCTGAAGGCACATAAGTAATCTAGGGTATTCAAGATGATTTGTAATATGCGAAAATTAAACAAACAATTTGATAAATGAATAATGCATCATTTTATTTCAAAACACATAAAATTGTTTACATCACATGTAGCTCTAGGGCATACATCCCAACAATCTCCCACTTGCACTAGAGCTAATGGGACATGTCACGAAATTCTAGACCATCTAGGTGACCTTCAAATATTTTAGCTGACAAGGTCTTTGTAAACGGATCTGCTAGGTTCTTATGAATTTCCTCTCTATATGATTTCCTCTATTGTGGCTTCTTGGTTCTTTGGAGTTTGCCACTGCACCACTGTTATCGCAATAAAGTTTGAGTGGTTTATCCATATCTGGAACAACTTCTAGATCTCCTAAGAATTTATGGAGTCAGACTGCTTCCTTAGCTGCTTCATAAGCTGCTACATATTCAACCTCCATGGTGGAGTGAGCAATGCAAGATTGCTTAATACTCCGCCATACTATAGCCCCACCACCTAGGGTAAACACTGATCCAGATGTTGATTTCCTATAATTGACATCTGTCTGAAAATCAGAGTCTGTATATCCCATTAGGATCATATCCTCACCGGAATACACAAGCATATAATCTCTCGTTCTCTTAATATACTTGAGAATCTGTTTCACAGCCACCCAATGATCCAATCCTGGGTTTGACTGAAACCTACTGACTACTCCCATTGCAAAACAGATGTCCGGTCTCGTGCATAACATAGCATACATGAGACTACCAACTGCTGAGGCGTATGTGATATGCCTCATTTCCTCAACCTCTTGAGGTGTGTTAGGAGACTGTTCCTTTGACAAATGAATTCCATGCCGATAAGACAGATTGCCTTTCTTGGAATTCTGCATCCCAAATCGCACAAGGATCTTGTCGATATAGGATGCCTGAGACATAGCTAACAGTCGTTTCTTACGATCCCGAAGTATCTGAATCCCAAGAACATAACTGGCCTCTCCCAAATCTTTCATTTGGAATTGGTTAGCTAGCCAGGTTTTCACGTCTGATAATATTTTTACATCATTCCCAATGAGTAAAATATCATCGACGTATAAAACAAGAAAAACCACATTCCCGTCAATGACGCGCTTGTATACACAAGGCTCATCAACATTCTGCTCAAAATCATAAGACTTGATCGTGGTATCAAATCTTATATTCCAAGATCGAGATGTCTGCTTGAGTCCATAAATGGACCTTTGCAGCTTGTAAACTTTTTGCTCTTGACCTTGGGCGATGAACCCCTCTGGTTGTATCATATAGATACTTTAATCAAGATTGCCATTCAAGAATGCAGTCTTGACATCCATTTGCCAAATTTCATAGTCATAATATGTGGCAATGGATAGAAGAGTGCAGATGGATTTAAGAATGGCTACTGGCGAGAAAGTTTCCTCATAGTCAACTCCCTCTTTCTGGGTATAACGCTTGACCACTAGTCTAGCCTTGAAGGTCTGTACCTTCCCATCTGATCACCTCTTCCTCTTGTAGATCCACTTGCAACCTATGGGTTTCACCCAATCAGGTTGGTCTACAAGTTCCCAGACTGAGTTGGAGTACATGGACTCCATCTCTAGGTTCATGGCTTTGAGCCATTCCTCTTTTTCAGAATCATCCATTGCACTACGATAGGTCAATGGATCATCTACGCCATCGCTAGATGCGACATCTTGTGCCTCTCCAACCCTAAGGTAGCGATCAGGTTGTCGTACAACCCTCCCACTTCGTCTAGGCGGCAGATCATTCTGATGAGCTTGCATCTGACTCTCAGATGTCGAAGGTGCTATGTATTTGTTAACTTTCGTTGACGATGGCATGCTGGTTGAACCAGCAAGTAACTCCTCGAGTAACACCTTACTTCGAGGCTTGAACTCCCTTATATAGTCCTCCTCTAGAAACATAGCATTTTTTCGATACAAACACTTTGTTATCATCAGGACTGTAGAAGAATCCACCCCTAGTCTCCTTAGGATAGCCTACAAATAGGCACACCTGAGAACGTGGTTCCAACTTTGTAGTCTTATTCTTCAGCACATGTGCTGGACACCCCTATATGCGGAAATGTCGTAAACTAGTTTTACGACCATTCCACAACTCTGAGAGAGTCTTAGAAACAGACTTAGATGGAACTATATTAAGGATATGCATAGCGGTTTTCAGTGCATATCCCCAGAATGAACTAGGTAGTGAGCTATAACTAAACATAGATCTCATCATGTCTAGTAGGGTCCGATTTCTCCTCTCTGCAACACCATTTTGCTGTGGTGTTCCAGGCGCTGTGAGCTGGGATACTATCCCATGCTCAACTAAGAATTCCTCGAAATCTATGTCGAGGTATTCCCCTCCACGATCCGATCGTAGAGTTTTGATTGTCTTACCTAATTGGTTCTCAACCTCTGCACGATACTCTTTGAACTTTTCAAAGGAATCTGATTTGTGATGCATTAGGTAAACATACCCATATCTAGAATAATCGTCAATGAATGTGACGGAAGTATTCATAACCACCTCGGGATCTTACATTCATCGGTCCACAAACGTCCGAATGTATTAGCTCAAGTGGTCGACTAGCTTTTATATCTTTTCCAGAAAAAGGTCTCTTGGTCATTTTTCCTTCTAAACAGGATTCACAAACTGGTAAAGTCCCGAGCTTTAACTGGTTTAAGGCTCCGTTCTTTATCAATCTGTTTATCCGGTCAAGGTGGATATGACCAAGTCTAAGATGCCATAGATATGTGTCATCGTGAGAAATCTTTGGCCATTTAGTTTTAGGTTTCTCAACCTAAAACATTTCAATAATGATCAGTGGCTTATGTGTTAACGGTATTAACACATAAAATTTATCTTCTAGTTTCCTCAGCATATAGGTAATCCATTTATGAAATAATAACTATTATTATTAGATAAATGATAACCATCATGCAATAGTTTTGAAACAGAAATCAAATTTCCATGACAAAATAAGAACAAACACAAATTTGTTTAAATTCAAATAACTTTTATTTGAAAAAATTGAAAAACTGATAACTCCCACCGTTTTACTGAAACATCATCCCTTGTCCTAACTCTCATAGTAAAGTTACCTTCCGCAAGGTCTTTACGTATATCAAGTAGCTATACCTTTAGCCTTCCAGTGTTATTCTTCTTTATCTTTCAGATTTTGAAGACTGGACAACATTTGCCATAACATTGAGCTTACGAGGATCCACAAGTATGGACTCGTAGTGGGTGATCTCATTAAGCAGTTGGGTCAAAGTAAAAGTCAACTTGTTCATAACATAGTTGCTTTTAAACTGCAGGAAACTCTTCAGAAGAGTTTCCATAATCATGGTCACCTGGCTACGCTCGTCAATACGAGCTTCATGGGTTTCAGTAGTGTTGAGATAGGTCATCATCCTCAAGATGTGCTCTCGAACCGATGTCCCATCCTTCATCCTAGCGGTCATCGCTGAGATCATGGCCTCATGGCGTTGACGCTCCGAAGGCTGCCCAAACATGCCCTGCATTGACTCCATTATCTGAGATGCTAGAGCCATAGGTTCATGCTTTGTAGAAAGAACCTCAGACATCCCTGCTAGCAAGTAGCAGCGGGCTTTCTCATTTGCTGCGACCCAATTCTGGTAGGTATCGCGCACAGCTTGACCAGCATTTCTGGCAGGCTCGGGAGGACTCTCCTCCGTCAAGACAAATTTTAGGTCTTCATAGACCAGGATAGCGTTCATGTTACTTTTCCACTTAACATAGTTTTCTCCCGTTAGTTTGTCGTTTGAGAGTATGGAAATAATTGGAGAAACCATGGCTGAAAAATAAAATAAACATGCATTTAACATTCATTCATCGCATATTAAAATCATCAAATAATTTAGCATAAAATTAAACATGATGCATGAACCATGAATAATGAATTAGAAACCTAAGAGAATTACTATGCCACGGAAATCTGTCATCCCAGAAGTAAGTGCCGCCATAGGGTAGGTCAAGTACTTGAATGATAGATTGAGACAATCTCAGTCAATTTAATATATACGGGAACAACTCTTATTCCTATATTAACCAATTATCGTTTCATTTGATCAATGAATTTTATTAACAGTTAATAGTGTAACCCGTCGTTTCGGGATTCTTGGACTTAACGAGTGAAATGCCGCCGTAGGGTAGGTTAGTTCACAAGATACATCTAGAATCCCTATCCTCTCGAAACCCAAACCTGATATTGACTCAAATGGACACCATCCGTAGGGGGACGAAAACAAAGCCGCCTCGAGGCGCCTTTTGAATCACAAATTTTTGGACTAACAATGGAGATCGCGGGATATACTGTCGTATATCCCTCTCCCACTCACTATTTTAAAAATTAAGGTTTCTATCTAAAATATCTAATATTTTATTTTAACTAGTGTGGATAAATTTATGGCGGCTAAATCATAATTTTTATTTACACTAGTTTGTCATAAGTAAGCTAATAAATTTTAACTATTAAAATTGTATCACTAATATTTCATTAGTCTCTACTAATAGTTTTACTCAATTAAACTAATTTAATTAGAGTGGTATTAGTGAGCTATTATATTTTAACTCTTAAAATACTAGACACTAATAAGTTTAAAATTTATGGAATTCTAAAAGGTCAAAATTTTAATAAAACATTTTAATAAATCTTAGTGCGTTATAAAATCCAATGGTACGTGAAATTGTATCCCTAGTGCAGACCATATTACCGTCCATTCGGATTCGGCTATGGAATTTATATCCGGGTTTCCATCCTATATACCAATGGAATTTATTATGCACCAATTAAGCCCAATATATTAGAATTCAAATTTTAAACCATAAATCCAATTAATCTAATTAATTGATTTCTATGCATATCATATTTTAATTTAAACATTTTAAATAACATAAAATCATATTTTCATGTGTACAATGATAATGCATCTATGACATGTTATGGCATGTAAAATGCAAGAGTGGGCATCCTAAGCTATATGACATGTTATTCAAACAATTCGAAATAAACATACATATAACATAATGATTTTGATTCAACACCACAAGGTCTTCCAAGCTATGTCTCACAACTAACAGAAAGTAGTGTGGGCTACACTCAAAAAAATAAATCCCTAAACGATTTAGAGATTTTAGTCACACTTAATATTTTGTTTTTCTTCTTCTTGTTCTTCAATGGAGTTTCTCAACTTTTGAGAGAATGGTAGAGAAGAAGAAGAAGGTGGCTAGGGTTCCAAGAATGAGAGAGTGCCAAAAGAAAATCAAATTTTCTTTTTATACTTAGGACAATTTTGTTTCTCAAACAAAACAACCAATCCCCTCCCCATATGGTCAAATTCGGCCAATGCTAGGAATTAGATTAAATTTTGTAACATCAAATTTTAATTACCATTATTAAAAAGATGTTATAAAATTGAATAAGCAATTAACCATATTGAAAGTCATAACTTCCAATAATAATGCAAAGGATTATTTTGTTTCCAAAATAAACAAATCCATTCCCTATTCAAGCCTTATATTTTCGGCCATTACAAGATGTAGTAGTTAATTTTTCATTTAATTTTGTAACAACTCATTTACTTACCTTTAAGCAAATATATGTTACAAATATGAATAATCTATTTAAATGAATTAACTACCAAAGTAATATCAAGGGTTTCCAAAACCCATAAATATGAAATTCCAACTTTAGCCTTCATTTAAATTATATCATATATAATTTAATTATTTATAATAAATAATTATCATATAATCATTTATTATACAAATTATACATTAACTTTTAACATATAGTTCCAAGTGTCACATAATTAATATTATTAATCATATTAATAATATTTATCCTTTTGTAAGTATATAATTGGACTATCCAATTATAATAAATCCGCTATAGTAAATTGAGCTAGCACGAGGACCAAATAGACCTACGTTTCCGAGCTATAATAATCTCGAAATATTAATTATGCTCTTAATTAAATATTCCGAATTATTAACTCTGGGTTATTCCACTAAAAACCCGAAGTTGCACTTTCGTTGCCGTAGATGATATATTAAGCCGAACCAAGTCGGTGTCCATCGATATAGTCATTACATACAAATTGAACCTTCACGAGTATCTCGTAATTAGAGTCGGGTCATAATTTCTGTTATACCCCTCTAATTATTTTTACCTCAAGTACCATTGATTCTCTAATGTACGATTTATTCATAACTATTATGAATTTTAATCTTTCTATTCGTAATAGAAAAACTTGAGCGCTCAAATCGTTCAAGCACCAAATCAACCCTTAAGAAAGATACTCTTTTACTTCTCGAAAGAAGGAGTGAATTCCATATCCATGTAAAACATCCCCAGCTACACAACAGACCATGCCCCCAAAATACGGAGCTATTGGTCGGGACTGCTACACCAACCTCACCTTTGTAAATTAAAGGACATGGCATGCCATGCAGGAGTTTGTAGTACACTCATGATTAAAATAAATCCATATATGACCATCTAGTATATCGAAATTACTTTCTTAGTTTAACGGATATTATAAGAATGTCATTTCCATCTGGGTCCAGTCCTATATGATCGCATCATGCAAGGTGCCTCCATTCTCATGTCTCTACATGGACAATCCAGATCAAGATTGCCATACAAATATAGAATGGACCGCAGCTATAGATAAACCACAAACAAAGTACCCCGCTTTGTTTGCCCTCTATGGACTATTTAAGATTACTAACTTCAGACTTAAATCCTTTTGTGTATGATACTCATACATTAAGTCTGAAGGCACATAAGTAATCTAGGGTATTCAAGATGATTTGTAATATGCGAAAATTAAACAAACAATTTGATAAATGAATAATGCATCATTTTATTTCAAAACACATAAAACCGTTTACATCACATGTAGCTCTAGGGCATACATCCCAACAATTTTTTCCTATTTTCATTTTTAATTTTAAAATTGAAATAGAAATGGAAGATTCACATTCTGTAGCAATGATCAATATGAGTGCAACTAATTACTCTCTCTTTGAAGAACTCAAATGTTAGATTATTTGCATAGCAAAGATCTGTACGATGTGATTGAGGAAGAATGAGTGAAACAAGATTTTGTCACTTCAGGCACAAAAACAGTACCAGACGACGTTGAAGACTCATATGGACCATCATTAGGTCCATTCGACTGGAGATTATTTTGGACTTTCATCTGGTCCAGTCGACGGGAAACTTCCCCTACCTTTGTCGGGTCAGGTTGAAGACCTGGACCTTCATCTGGTCCAGACGACATTGAAGACTCCCCTGGACCATCATCAGGTCCAGTTTACTGGAGATTATCCTGGACCTTCATCCAGTCCACTCGACGAGAACATTCCCAATGACCCTTGTCGTGTCAGGTTGAAGACTTTGGCGTTCATCTGGTCCAAACAAGATTAATGACACTACTAGACCATCATCAGGTCCGGTTGACTGAAGATTATATTGGACCTTTATCTAGTCCTATCGATGGGAACATTTCCCTTGACCCTGTTCAGGTTAGGTTGAAGACATGGACTTTCATCTGGTACAGACGACATTGAAGACAATCATAGACCTTCGTCTGACCCATTCCATCTTGAAGACTACTGGACCTTCATCTGGTTTAGTCGACATAACTTTACTTTCGTTTGGTCTAAAGCAACATCTATATTCCAAAAGACATAGGGATTCCATACGATATACTCTTTGATTACTCTTCAAGCCAATGACTCAGTGACTTAAAGAGTATGGGATAAATTATACGGGTCAAATTGGACTAATGATCCAAACATCATTATATCTCATACGACACTTGGGCCACACGAAAAACGCACACAAGACCATATCTCTTGGCCTTCATTTGGCCCTAGTGGCTTCATGGTTTGCCAACAAGGCCCAATCAGCATTGGTTTCAACCGTCAATACCCACTCGAGGTGGACATTGCAGTCAACATTGATCACAGACAACATCAAGTCTATTAGGTTAAATATGCACTAGTGTAAGGCTACCAACAGACTCAGAGCCTATACATAGGACTCACACACAAGGCCCACGGGCCCATACACCCCAAGAAAAGAGGCTCATAAAGCCTAAAGGCTTCCAAAAGCCCACACAACTCAGAAAGTCTCCAACATATCCTAAATCATGGTACTAAATGTCTTAGCCGACAACACATGGGAAGTGTCCCAGTTGAAGTTGTCTCATATTATGTCGTGGCCCAATAGACATTGTCTGTCAGTTTACACACGACTAATTCTTTCTTAATAAGAAAACTAAGTATTTAAGTTAAGATCAGTTACCTACAAAAATGGTGATATAACCCAAGTATAATAGGGATTACACCTAATCTCAGATATCAAGGCACTTCTAATTCAGTCCTTATTCTACTACTATTTCCTTAATATGATTGGAATATGACACTTCCAATGAATCATGAACCGACTAAAAAGCTATTAAACAACCTATAAAATGAGAAGGGATCCAAGGGTTTGAATCATTCAAGCTTTGGCTCTCACACTCGAGTTCTCAAAGTATACATTACTCCCTAAATACCAGTCTACCACCCTCACGACAATCTACGAAGATCAAGTTAACAACCATTTGCCTTGCTCTTATAAATTTTTCCGCTCGTCATCGACACTGACTTGAGCATCGGAGTACCTACGGCATCCACTACAACGGTGGGTAGTTGTTCCACGTTCACTTATCATTATTTTGCAGGACCGTCGGTGCCCCCATTTTACAAATTCTTGATTATAGGCCGAAGGTGAAATTTCACATCTATAGTGATCATGCATCAAATTTGTGTATGTATATCATATATACTGAGTTCTCATTTGTCAATGCATATTGATGTATATGTATAAGTATCTCAATACATAACATATAGATAATATATTAACACTTTTGACGACATTATGTTTCATTTATCTTATGATTTGGCTCTAAACATGGGATCTTAATATTTTATTAACTTTTTAATAAATAATGTTTCATTTGGTTTAAGATAGTTTCTTATGATAGGTGGAAAAATGAAAATTCCTAAAGGATGAGGGCGGTCCGACATGACCACTTAAATCCTTATCCCTTTAGTCTCTTATAGCATTGGTGTGAGAATTTCCTTGGTCACTTTCTTATTAAAACAAATCTTAGACTTTTATGGTATGTTCAATCTTAAACTATTTCTTAAACATTTTAAGATTTTAGTTTAAATCTTTTTAAATTTTAAATTTTAAATCTTTTATCCATTAATTAAATTAAACTTATTAATTTATTAAAAGATTAGATTTATTAAAAATTTAAATTTTTTTATTAAAAATTTTAAAATTTAAAATTTAAATTGAAATATTATTGATTTATTTAATTAGATTAAAATAAAATTATCTCCTATAAGACAGGCATCCATTTATTTTTATTTAATTTTATCTAGATAATTACTTATCAAGATAAGATAATTATCTAGATTAGTTTTTCAAATAAAATTATTTTGATAAATTTAAATATTATCAAATTATCTAATCTCTTAAATTTAGGGATTTAAATACATGTAAAACTCTAACAAATCAAAATTTCATACAAAATAAAATTTTATCAATAAATGATTTATGATAAAATAAAATTCTAATTAATATTAACACATTAAATAATAATATTTTAACTCAAATATGACTCCTAAGAAAATACTATTTTACCCTAGCAATCTCCCAATAAATTATATTGAAATTCCTTCAAATTTTAGGTTATTTAAGAAATTGCCCAAAACTTTAAAAAAAAATATAAAAATGCTCAACAATTGCCTTATGCACTGTTATATAGGTTTTTGGGGTAAAAATTTACCTTCCTGAAACTCTATTAAATTGTAATTTTTAGATTTGTTAGTCCATAAATCAACAACATTCTATAAAAATTTCATCCAAAAATAATAATATCTTACCCTTATTTTATGTTATAAATCAAAACATGCTCGAGTGGATCCCATAACTCATCTAAGCCATTATTTTCATTAAAGCAGAAAATCAGAGGCTCTAAAACCACTGTTAGGTTTCATAGCATATGCAGAAGAGATCAAAAAAAATATTTGATTTATTTAAACGCAATTAAGCAATTGATCAAGATTTAGATGCTTTTAATAAAAATCAAATCTCATGAAATCACATATGAAACATATACTTTACATTAAAGTAAAATATACCTTATGCAATGAAGTCTTCCTTGATCTGAAATATCCACTAAAGTGCTCCAAGTGTAGCACCTTTAGAATGTACACACGAATTCCTTCAACGACCGGAATCAAACTCTTATTGGGATTGTAACAAGGATTCAAGAGTCTCTTTTAGCACTGGGGTTTCTCTTTTCAAATTTCTGTATGTTAGTGTAACCCTTTAATAATGAAGTAAGACCTCATTTATATAGGCCTTAAAAACCGTAGAGAGATGAGAATAAATTCAATTTGAATTTATTTAGGATTTATTAATCCTAATCCTTATCAAACTTTAATTAGTTAAATAGATATTTAATTAAATATCCTTTCACTCATTTAGGTTGTTAGCCCACTTAGCGTCCAAATTAACTAATTAACCCATGATTAATTTTCATAATCTTAGACTATATAATTATTATTATTATTATTATATTTAATAATTATTTTTGAGACATAATATCTTACCCAAACAAGTTGAAACCTAAAAGCAACATAATATTCAATGAATGGTTTCGATGATGCAACACTTAATGATTTCGATACACATTAGCAACTACAACGAAATATAAAAAGAGTTTGAAGCAAAACGAATGCAAAGACAAAGCTCAATCAAGAAGCGGTGATGCAAGATATTATAACTTGGAATTTTTAATCTAAGTGAGTTGGTATTCAAGTATTCCTAAGCTAATAGGATTCATACTAGTGTCTCATACCGCTTTCGCAAGCTCTCTGGAACTAGGCTGATTCATACTCACCTTCGTACTGGTCTTCACTTTTGATTGTATAGCTTCTGGAACTAGACAATTTTCATACCGACCTCCATACTAGTATACCTGAAGATAAAAATGTCTCTATAATCGACATGAACCATACCTATATCTATACCGGTGAACCTGAGTGTTTTACATACTTTCTGAAACCGACATGACCCATACCGATATCTATACCGTTATCCATTCCGGTAGATATGGCATATTTAATGCTCAACGATAACTATTCAATATCCGTTTGAACTTTAGACCAACATACCAGCCCCTGTAGACCGACATACCGGTCTCAGGATAGAAATTTGGGTATGCTCGAATTTTTCACTATAAATTGAGACCATATTCCATTTTTGAAGAGTTCTTATATTTTCTAACAATATCTTGAAAGCAAAAACTATAAGAAATACAAAACATTCTTAATCATTTCATTCTCATCATTTCATAAGCTTATTACATACATCTTAGTGAGCTTAGATATATTTGGGTCACATTCACTCTTCAATCTTTGTATTTTCTTAGTGAAGTCCCATATAGTATTGTAAGCACAAACTTTCATTATTCAAACACTTGTGTGAAATCCCTTTTGTGAGTTGTGAGTTCTCTCAAGGTAGATTTGGTGTAAAAGGTTTGAGAGAAACCTTAGTTAAAAACATCTCTTGGTTGTAGGTTTATTAAAACTAGTGGAACTCTTAAGCGAACTTGAAGAGAGTGGACGTAGACAAGTGATTGAGTCAAGCCACTATAAAATCGATGTTGTATCTCTCTTCCTTTATCTTTAGATTGTATAATTTTATTTAGAATCAATATTTTGTTTTATAATTGTTAGTAAAGATTAAAAGCTTAAAATTATTAAGATTAATAATTCGAAATTATTTATTTTAATTACCCAATTCACCCTCACTTGGGAATAATTGTTACTTGATAGTACATGTAGGGAATTTCATTTGGTATCAAAGCTTAGACTTCTTACAAAGGATTTGACTATCCAAGAAGAGATAATATGGCAACTACAAGCAATACATCAATGGACCTTACCGAGGGATTTTTGATAAATAGACCTCTGTTCCACACCAGAACCGATTAGAATTATTGGAAGATGAGGATGTTGAACTAGCTTCTATCCATTGGTGTGCAATCATTCAAAGTTATCACTAGAGGTTTTAAAATGTTAATGAAGAAAGATAGCAACGGTGTGGATTTTTCAAAATCGCAATCTGAATGGTTTAATAAGGACTACATGGAAGCCTCTAAGAATGAGAGAAATAGCCAAGTTAAAGAATCCAAGATCAATTGGTTCATATGCGAGTTGGATAGCTTTAAGATAGAAACCAGTGAAGATGTTGAGAAAATGATTTCAAGTTTCACTATGATTGTCAATTAACTAAGTGCTTTAGAAAAAAAATAAGAGTACAAGTGATCAAGTCAAAAATATCCTTAGGTCTCTTCCAAAGGAATATAGGATTTGCACATCCACCATTAAATAATCAAATAATATAAACACCTTGAAGTTGTATGACTTGGTCGGAAATTATTGGAGTATGAGATAGAGATCAAGATGGATTTGAAGGAAGAAGAATGAGGTAGAGGAAGAAAGAATCTTCCTTTTAAATCAAGTTCAATAATATAGGATAATGAAAAATTTAGTGATGATGAAGATGATGATGAGGATGTGGCACTTCTTATAAGAAATTTCAAGAAGGTCCTTAAAAATAAAAAGTCCACCAAATGAAAATTTAGAAGAGAAGTGAGAAAGAAAGATGAAACGCCATGGAAGCACAAGAGGGAACAAATCCCTTGCTTTGATGCAAGAAATAGGGTCACAAAGTTATTGATTGTCCTATGAAGAGATTCAAGGGAAAGCTCAAAAAGAAGGCAATGAAGGCCACTTGGAGTGACAATGATTCAAATTCTTTGGATGACAGAGATGCAAATGAGACAAACAATATTGCCTTTATGGTAATTGAGGATGATGACTTCTTTGTTGAGAGTAAAAATGAAAAATTAAAGAAGAAGATTAAAGGAAAATGGTTCCTCGATAGTGGATACTCAAGGCATATGACGAGGGACTACTCAAAACTTTCTTCATTCACTTACATCAAGGATGGTAGATCCGTCACATTTGGTGACAGCAGTAAAGGTGAAATCCTTGGATATGGAAACATTGGTACCGCTTCCACCACTTTGATTGAAAATATTTTATTAGTTTATGGTCTTAATCATAATTTGTTAAGCATTAGCCAATTATGGGATAAATGATATGAAGTTGAATTTGATGCATCTATATGTAGGATTGTTAATAGAAAATCACATATACATTGTTAATAGGTTATGGAGATCAAAATATTTATTTATTTGACATTGGACATGACATGCCTCATGAGAAATATTTGAGTGATTAAATGACAACTCTTGATTTTGGCATAGAAGATTAGGTCATGCACACATGAAATTGATTTCCAAAATTTCCAAGAATGATTTAATAAAAGGACTTCCAATGTTAAAATTCGTGAAAGATCATGTTTGTGAAAATTTTGAACTTGGAAAACGACATGAAAGTTCTTTCAAAGCTAAAAATGATTTTTCCACTTCAAAACCACTACAATTATTGCATATGGATTTATTTGGACCATCTAGAGCTACAAGTTTTGATGGTAAAACCATATTTTTGTAATAGTTGATGATTACTCTATATTTACATGGATTTTCTCTGTAACTCATAAAAATGATACTTTCAAATCATTCATAAATTTTTACAATCAAGTTCAAAAATAAAATGATTCTAGCATTATTTGGAAAAGAAGTGATCATATGGGAGAATTTGAAAATCAACTTTTTGAAGATTTTTACATAGAGCATGGCATAAAGCATCAATTTTCTTGTGCTAGAACACCTCAATAAAATAGGATTGTTGAACACAAAATTATATCCTTGCAAGAAATGGCTAGGACAATTGACCGGTGCGTAATCACACGCGTATAACGCAAGCGCATGTATCGTTCAAGTAGTATAAAAAGTATCGATCCCACGAGGACTTAATACCTAATCTATTAATTTTATGAGGTCAAATGATTACTAGTATCTAACAGGTTGATTGATTGATTTGAAATGGTGATGATTCTAAATTTAAAAACAAGTAAATAAAATTGTACGAAAGTAGGTTTAAGAAAAATCAATATTAGGAAACTATCTAGGGTTGTGAATCTTTCTAATATCTTTTAAAAGATGAAGTGGTTATTTCATGTGTGTGTAATATATCGGTTTACTAACCTGGAACACTAAATTATGCGAAAGCCTCTGTCGATGGTCAGACGCAAATACCCAGTAAAACCCATTTGAACCATATGTCTATGCAACCAAATTACCTGGATTCATTAAGTTTAAATTCCAATTATGGCTACCCCCGCCCTACAGGTATATGTCTATCCTGTAATGAAATCTATTAAAGGGATATCTATCCTGAAGGAAGATCGTGGGCTATTAAATCTAAGGCTGAAACCTAAAATTCATTTGTCAAGTTTATTTTATATTTACCAGATCAATCTTATTAGTGGCCAATTAACAAGACGCATTAAGCTTAAGACTTAATAAGTAAACCTTTAAATTACCCAAACTATAAAATAACCCCTTATAAACCGGTGATATTAGAATTCATCACAACCCCAGATAACTAACTTAGTTACGACACATAACTAGGGCTAGTAAAAACTTAATTAAAATAAAAGACATAAAGTAAAATGCTGAAAAGTAAATTGCTGAAAAGTAAATGACGGAAAGTAAATGCTGAAATTAAATACTGAAAATTAAATTGAGAAAAGTAAATGCTGAAAGTAAATTACTGAAAAGTAAATGCTGAAAGTAAATTGCTGAAAGTAAATTGCTGAAAAGTAAATGCTGAAAGTAAATTGCTGAAAAGTAAATGCTGAAAGTAAATTGCTGAAAAGTAAATAAAGTAAAAGTACAATAAAAGAAAATGCTGAGGTAAAAGGATCCACTTTTATTACTTCTATTTTAGATATCTCCCTTAATATAATATATTAACTTTGCATGATAATTACCAACCAGCCATATAGGCGGTATCCAGATTAAGTCAAATTAATAATTAATTACCAACCGACCAATCAGGCGGTATCCAGTTTAGTCAGGTTAAAATCAATTTAAATAATTACCAACCGACCAATATGGCGGTATCCTCGTTAAGTCAAGTTTTAACTAGTTTATATATTATAATTAAGAGAGATTAATCTAAATATTAGTAATAAAAGTTTTACCTTTTACCCCAGCAAAGGGGAGTTACCTCCTCATTACTGAAAAGTAAAAACTGAAAATTAAAGAAAGAAAAGTACTGTGCGTAAAAGAAAATTGCGGAAAGTAAAAACTGAAAAGTAAAGAAAAGAAAGTTCGAAAGCGGAAATTAATTATTGAAAGCTGTAAATAAACAAATAAGATACAATCTTCTTAGTATTCTTAAGGAATTCCTTAGAAGAAAGTATGAATTTACAAATGAAATGGCTTGGTATTTATAGGCAAAATTTTACCTCCATCAAATCATCGACCAAATCCATTATTAATTGCTCCACTAATTGCTTATCAAGATTGGTGGTGATTTGATAATTTTTATTATTTATTTAATTTTTTTTTTTTTGCTTTGAAAATGATTGAAAATGACTTTAATAATTACACACAACACACTTCTGGATGGTTCATAAATTTCGGGAATGCAATCATCATAATTTGAAATTATTTTGTCTTTCAAAGTTGTACATATTTGAGTTTTCTTTAATCTGGAACTTGAATCAGCTCAATCCAATATCGGAGTAAAATGTTATGTCCAAAATACGATAGATGCAGAAAACTAGAATTTCCAAAACTGCACTTCGTTAAAACGCCATTTCAAGTTTCCAATCTTCAAAATTAATATATGTCAAGTCCAATTTTTGTCGCTATTTGACCCACATTTCATCCTAAATGATTTCATTGTGTCCCAATATTATTTTATCAGCAAAATAAACTAAAACACATCAAAACGTTCATCAAACCCGAGAAACTAAACAAAATATTAAGTAAAAGAGGCGGTAAATATTTATATATTTTCCGCTCATCACACCCCCAAACCTAACATTTTTCCTAGTTCTCGAGCAAAACAACAAAATAAAATACAAGAAACAATTAAAATTAAACTAAGCCACTTTCGTATGGATCACAGTTGCATTTAGCATATGCAACAAGCCTTTAAACCTCTAGGTGTCCCTAGTGGACGAGTTATAGTCTCGTGAGGGCTTACAGCAACGATACCCACAAACGTTTTACAAAAGTAAAAAGAGAATAAAACTAATTCACACAAAAGAAAAAAGACAAGAGAAAAGAGAATAAAGAAGTTAGTGACTAATCAGGTGAAACTTCTACTCCAAGTTACTAGTTGTTTTCTTTCTTTCTAAATTACTGAATAAGTAAATTCTCCGATTATATTTACCATTCTCCATATGCACAGCTGAAAAAATATTAATCAACTCTTTTTTTCCCACAACAGTCACAAGTGCAGTTGATAAGAGAGTAATATTTTAGTCCTAAAGTTTTATCAGAATTCACACCTTTTTGCAGCAATGAAATAATTTTTCTGATTTTTCTGATTTTTTTCTTTGATTTTTGATTTTTTTTTATTGATATACAATATCTTCCATCTATGTAGCGAGTGTAGGGTCGGTGGCTCCCAAACCAGTTGGCTTTAGGGCACCAGGTGTTAAGACACCCATACGGGCTTAATTACTCAGACTTCAGATATATATTTTTGCAACATCCTTGATCCATGTAGCGAGTTTTGGGCCAGTGACTCCCAAACCAGTTGGCTTTAGGGCACTAGGTGTTAAAACACCCTTACAGACTTAATAACTCGGATCTCATATATATATATATATATATATATATTTTTACTCTATCACTTTTGAGATGCTTCCTCCAATTAAACTAGAGCACTGAATATTACAAACTTTTCAATTATAACTCATGTCCGTATGTTACTATGCATGTTGATAATACCTGCTAACTGAGCATATGAAGATCCATTTTAGTCAGTTTTATGGAAAATTTACAAAATAAATAATTCAAAAGGAAATAAACAAAAATTAACTTGTTCCGAATTATGTTTGAGATACGTCTCAGGAGTGGAAACTCCTTACTCAGCTATCTCTTACCAATTTCACCTTTTTAGTCAAAATAAAAATGAAAACGCAAAATATTTTTGTATTTTTTGAAAAATTTTGGACTAAAAATAAAAATAACAAACAACTAAAAATAAGATACTGATCAACTAATTCCCTCCCCCAAACCTAAATGAGACATTGTCCTCAATGTCTTAAACAGCAGAAGCAGAGTTTATAAGATAATACCTGGTTAGCTGAAATTCTACATAAAAAGTTAAAGGTTAAGATCCAGATTAATTTGACGCCACTTACCACGATCGTCCTCAGACCAATTTATCTTTGAAAGGATAAGGTCAATTTGTGGTTCATAGGCTAAGATTTGGTCAATTAGATCCGGAGCAGTTCTGGCAGTGAAGATGAGTTCTTTTAAAGGTTTTGACACGAACCCATTTCTCCTGGCATTATCAAGAAACACACAAAGAAAATCATAAAATCCTTCAATGTTGTACAGTACAAGCGGTTTCTGGTGTATGTTTAGGTTCGCCCAAGATAACACTGTAAAAATTTCCTCCAATGTACCCAAGCCACCTGGCAAAGCAATAAAAGCATCAGAACGGTTAATCATTTATACCAGTCGTTCAGACATACCTGGCACGATTAACTCTTCTTCGTTTGATGGTCCAATAAGATTTGCTTCTGCCAAGGGTTTTTGGATGATTCCCAAAACGTGACTGCCTCCTTCCTGTACAGCTTTTGAAACGATCCCCATAAGTCTAAGATTGCCTCCGCCATATACTAAGTGCATATTCCTTGCAGCTAAGACTCGACCCAATTCTTGTGCTGCTTCTACGTATTGTGGCTTAACACCAACACTAGTACCGCAAAACACACATATGTTTTCAACTCGTTTTCTTGAAGTCGCTTCCATGTTTTACTCTGGATGTCTTCAAAAGTGCAATGATGAGTTGAATTTATAACACCTGAAAAGGATGAGTAAAATAATAACACTAGTACCTGTCAAATGACAATTATTAGTTAACAGTAAAATAAATCGTGATAATAAAAAAGTCTGGATCCTGTCGGAGAAAATAAAAGAAAACAACAAAACATATTACAATTATTAGGAAAAGTCAAAGAGATATAATATTTACGATTATTTACTGCTTAATTGACGTCTATGCGTCAGGGACAAGCTTCCCATCCGATTTTCTTATAAACTGGCAAACATGGTCTTTTTGAGTCAGATTCCCGAGTCTTAACTGTTGTCTTTCTTTTTGGAATTGTGCATGCAATTTGCGAATGGCTATATGAACATATCCACTGGGATGCGTCTCAAGAGTCGAAGATATATTATCTACAAACTCCTTACTCAAGCCATCCCTAATGAATTTAATTTTGTCTTCGCGATTATCAGACATCATTCCTAAAGAACAACAACGGGTATTGCAATTCCAGCGTGCACATTTGTAACAAACACCCATTTGCTTAGCTCTACGTTTCTTTGCATAGGTGCTTCTTCCAAAACCAGGCAGATGTGAAATAAAAGAGTCAGAAGACTCACCTGCCAATCGGACCCGTGCTTCAATTCCCAACGAATATCATTAGGAACACCATGGATCGTTAGTAATCTCATCCGTTCCAAACGAGCTTTGTAGACTTTCATTAGAGAGTTTTGAGGGAGAGAAGGAAATTGCTTGTGAAGATTTGCGAGAACTTCTTCCATCCTGAAATGTCTTAAACTGCAAAAACTAAACACACAAAATTAAATCACAACAAATCATAATATATACACAAATTGCATGGGTTGCCTCTCTGCTAGCGCTAAGTTTAACTTCGACAGCTAGACGTGACTTCTCTACGTTAGGCTAGATCTAAAATTGTGACACTTTTTTTTGTCGCTCAAATAATTCTCCCCATTAGTGCTTAACACGCTTGTTTTTAACCTTGAAAGTTTTGTTGGAGTCAGGATCATGTATCTCAACAGCTCTATCTGGTAAAACTTTGGTGATCACAAATGGACATGACCACCGTGAATTTGGCTTCCATGGGAAGAATTTCACCATTGATTTGTTTAACATTACCTTCTGCCCTGGTTCCAGTTGTATGCGCACTAACTTCTCATCATGTCTCTTCTTGGCATTTTCTTTGTACAATTTGGCATCCTCAAAAGGCTGATTGTGAAATTCCTCCATTTTATTGAGCCCACATGACACATGTCATTATTTGCATTATTTAATTGTTGATGTATTGCATGAAGATAGTGTACAAAGCACTCAAGGGTAATGCATGGAAATTGAGTGTTAGACACTCTAAGCCTTTGCATGGTATGTGTCATAAGTATATTATTATTTAATAATTATTATGACATAAATATAATTGATTTTTGAGACAAAAATCACATCTTCTTTCCTCTCTCAAATTACCGAAACAGTGGGCATTGTTTTGGCTCTCCAATTCTTCATTTGTTTTATGGCAAGACAAGAAGAAAGTGTACAAGTTTGGAACTCTAATGCACAACTTTGGCTAGCACATCAAGGGATCATACAAGGTGTTATGGGAAACTCATCTTAGAGCTTGGAAGGATCAAATATAGCTTGGAGCTTCTCTTTTCTGCTTGGCCGAATCCTTCACTGCAAAAAGGAGCAAGTTTTGTTTCATCAAACGCATCCACATTCCGTTTTTGTGAGTATTGATTCCGTCATACTTCAATATAGTTCATTCTTTATATATATTTTGCTTGTGCTTTTGATCTTGGGATATGGATTAGACTTCCAACACTTAATACCTAATCTATTAATTTTATGAGGTCAAATGATTACTAGTATCTAACAGGTTGATTGATTGATTTGAAATGGTGATGATTCTAAATTTAAAAACAAGTAAATAAAATTGCACGAAAGTAGGTTTAAGAAAATTCAATATTAGGAAACTATATAGGGTTGTGAATCTTTCTAATATCTTTTAAAAGATGAAGTGGTTATTTCATGTTTGTGTAATATATCAGTTTACTAACCTGGAACACTAAATTATGCGAAAGCCTCTGTCGATGGTCAGACGCAAATACCCAGTAGAACCCAATTGAACCATATGTCTATGTCAACCAAATTACCTGGATTCATTAAGTGTAAGTTCCAATTATGGCTACCCCCGCCCGACAGGTATATGTCTATCAAGTAAGGAAATCTATTAAAGGGTTATCTATCCTCAAGGAAGATCGGGGGCTATTAAGTCTAAGACTGAAACCTAAAATTCCTTTGTCAAGTTTATTTTAGATTTACCGGATCAATCTTATTAGTGGCCAATTAACAAGACGCATTAAGCTTAAGACTTAATAAGTAAACCTTTAAATTACCCAAACTATAAAATAACTCCTTATAAACTGGTGATATTAGAATTCATCACAACCCTAGATAACTAACTTAGTTACGACACATAACTAGGGCTAGTAAAAAACATAAATAAAATAAAAGACATAAAGTAAAATGCTGAAAAGTAAATTGCTAAAAAGTAAATGACGGAAAGTAAATGCTGAAATTAAATACTGAAAATTAAATGCTGAAAAGTAAATTGCTGAAAGTAAATTGCTGAAAAGTAAATGCTGAAAGTAAATTGCTGGAAAGTAAATAAAGTAAAAGTACAATAAAAGAAAATGTTGAGGTAAAAGGATCCACTTTTATTACTTCTATTTTAGATATCTCCCTTAATATAATATATTAATTTTGCATGATAATTACCAACCAGCCGTATAGGCGGTATCCAGATTAAGTCAAATTAATAATTAATTACCAACCGACCAATCATGTGGTATCCAGTTTAGTCAGGTTAAAACCAATTTAAATAATTACCAACCGACCAATATGGCGGTATCCTCGTTAAGTCAGGTTTTAACTAGTTTATATATTATAATTAAGGGAGATTAATCTAAATATTAGTAATAAAAATTTTACCTTTTACCCCAGAAAAAAGGGAGTTACCTCCTCATTACTGAAAAGTAAAAACTGAAAATTAAAGAAAGAAAAGTATTGTGCGTAAAAGTAAATTGCGGAAAATAAAAACTAAGAAGTAAAGAAAAGAAAGTGCGAAAGCGGAAATTAATTACTGAAAGCTGTAAATAAACAAACAAGATACAATCTTCTTAGTATTCTTAAGGAATTCCTTAGAATAAAGTATGAATTTACAAATGAAATGGCTTGGTATTTATAGGAAAAATTTTGCCTCCATCAAATCATCCACCAAATCAATTATTAATTGCTCCACTAATTGCTTATCATGTTTGGTGGTGATTTGATAATTTTTATTATTTATTTATTAATTTATTTTTTTGCTTTGAAAACGAATGAAAATGACTTTAATAATTACACACTACACACTTCTGGATGGTTCATCAATTTCGGGCATGAAATCTTCATAATTTGAAATTATTTTGTCTTTCCAAGTTGTATATCTTTAAGGCTTCTTTAATCTGGAACTTGAATCAGCTCAATCCAATATCGGAGTAAAAGGTTATGCCTAAAATACGACAGATGCGCAAAATTGGAATTTCCAAAACTGCACTTTGTTAAAACGCCATTCCAAGTTTCCAATCTCCAAAATTAATATGTCAAGTCCAATTTTTGCCCTTATTTGACCCACATTTCATCCTAAATGATTTCATTGTGTCCCAATATTATTTTATCTGCAAAATAAACTAAAACACATCAAAACGCTCATCAAACCCGAGAAACTAAACAAAATATTAAGTAAAAGGGGCGGTAAATATTGATATATTTTCCGCTCATCAACAATGCTCAATGAGTATTACTTACCAAAGTACTTTTAGGCCAAAGCGGTTAATACCACATGTTTCGTGATTAATAGAGTAGCAATGAGAATACCGCATTTTGTGATCAATATGAGTAATGGAAAGGTATAAAACCAAATATTTCATTTTCAAAGATTTCGGTTTCAATTGCTTTATTTTGAATACAATTAATAGCCTTGAAAAAGTTGATTCTAAATCCGTTATTGGAATTTTTCTAGGATATTCTTCATCCAGCAAAGCATATAGAGTATATAATAAAAGAATTATGATAGTTGAAGAGTCTATGGGTGTTAATTTTGATGAATCTAACAACTCTTCATCTAGCAATAAAGTTCTTGATATGAGAGATGATGATAATGAGGATCACTTGGGAGAGCTAATGAATGATCTACACCTGGATGATCCCAAGGATCACTTACAGGTTGAAGACTAAGCACAACATGAAGGTAATGAATTACCTCATTAACAAAATCAAGGTGATAACTCTTTATCTCTTCCTAACGAAGTTAAATATACTAAAGTCATAAAATCGCATCCTACATAATTAATTATAGAAGGTCAATCCGAGAAAATTGTCACAACACACACACTTAGAAATTTTTGTAATCACATGTAACTAATTTCTCAAATTGAGCCTAAAAGCTTCCATGAAGCTGAAAACGATGATCATTGGAATATGGCTATGTAAGAGGAATTAAATCAATTTGAGAGAAATAAAGTATGGTGCCTAGTTCCTAGATATACTCATCAAAGTATTATTGGAACAAAATGGGTTTTTAGAAAAAAACTTGATAAGTGGGAATTGATTGTAAGAAATAAAGCTGATTAGTGGCTCAAAGCTACAACCAATAAGAAGAAATAAATTGTGATGAAACATTTACTCTCGTACCTAGACTTGAAGCCATATGCATCCTTTTGGGATTGTCATAAAAAATTTACACTTAATAAAATGGATGTGAAAAGTGCTTTTCTTAATGGGTACATTATGGAGGAAGTTTATGTTGAACAACCTCCCAATTTTGAAAATGTTGATTTGCCCTATCATGTGTACAAATTAACAAAAGCACTCTACAGACTTAAGCAAGCTCCCTTAGCATGGAATGATAGGCATAGCTATTTTCTTTTAGAAATTTGCTTTGTCATAAGAAAATTTGATACCGCACTATTCATTAAGCATAAGCATGTAGTTCAAATTTACATTGATGATACTAATGAAAAAGATGAGATCGAGGCAGCTAAAGTAACAACAACAATGAGTTCTAGGCCATCTACAGACGAGCAATACAATCTCATCAAGGCTAGACTTGACTCTCTCTCAAACAGCATTAGAACTTTCTCCACCAATCTCACTAATCTTTCCACCTCTTTTACTACCTTCAGCACTTTCGCGAAGTAGAGACTTAATGGACAACAACATATTCTTGAGGATCCGAGACAACACTTAGAGTTAATGGAGTCTATTCTGCTACTGGAATCCTAGAGGGAAATTTGATCTATCATATGGTATTGCTCATTAGTTATTCTTCCGTCCAAAATTCGAGTAGTCCTTCCACCCATGGTTATAGCTGTTAGAGTAAGGGTTGTGGCTTTATCTATTGTAATTATTGACAAAGTTTACAGACTCTTCATATTGAGCATATAGCTCTACATTATGTCCTACCTCATATACTACATTTATGGCTCGTGTGTTGTTCACAGTCTGCATGCCCAAGATCTTAAGACACCTGTAGATTTTTACCCATGTACAGTCATATTAGGCTCCAACTTATATACTTCTTCTATTTTTTTGGGTAGCTTCATTCTATTGGCTATAGAGGATTGTTGTTGGCCATTTCTTAAGCAACGCCCAAGCCTCGTTCTTCCATTTTGCCATTAGCGCACCTCCAGCAGTTGTATCTATTGTGGTTTTCATCATTCCAGTGAGCCTATTATTTAAAGTCAGGACTTGCACCCATTTTTTGATCTTATAGTGAGGGCAATTTCGAAGTAGATATTTGTATCTCTCTTATGCCTTATAAAGGGACTCAAAATCATACTGCATAAAAGAAAGTAATGTTGTTCCACAACTTTGCTGTCCTGGCTGGGGGAAGTTCTTGGCAAGGAATTTTATAGTCAAGTCTGCCCAAGTGTTGATTGACCCCGCTGGCAGTGAGTGGAGCCATCCTTTAGCTCTGTCTTTTAATGAGTACGAAAAATAATGGAGACGAACTGCATGTCGCCCTATTTTAGTTAAAAGTGTTTCATACTTTCATGAAGCTGCTTATGTGAGCATTAGGGTCATCATTTAGTCCACCTCAAACTGACATGTTTACTGAATCATCTGAATACAAGTCTTGATGTTACATGTGCTGGATTGAATGGTGGGACGATACAAGATATTAATCCATTTGCCACTGGTATTGTCCTGTCCCGAATAGGAATTAGGGCGGTACGTCCAAGGGTTCAAACTACTGATCATTCATGATGGATTGTGGGTCTTGGCTTTGTTGGATGTCATTTTTCAACTGATGGAGATTTCTTTCGATTTCAGAGTCAAGATGCAGGAGTTCGCAGCTTCGATTTCTTCACATATAAATGCCCAACTACCTAAAATTATAGAAAATAAAAAATAGATAAAATGGAAGAATGTGGTGCTTACTTAAGTAAGTGGAATATTCGTCATAATATTATTAAATAAAAATAAATTAAGTTCTCGACAACGACACCAAAAATATGATCGTGATTTTATTACCATATGATGAGTGGTAATTATATCATTATTTCCCACTCATTTGACCTAATATTTTGTATAGTTTCTTGAGTTTTGTGAATATTTTGATGTGTTTTGTGTTATTTTGTAGATAAATAAAGTTTCAGGACTCTCTGGAGGTGATTTGGGCCCAAAACAGTGAAAAATGGACAAAAGGGCATTTTGGTAATTTTGGTGCGCCGCAACGCGCAAGCTGCCTGTGTCGCGACGCCTAACATGCACCAAGAATTGCTAACGTGCGCCGGGTCCATAAGTCAGAATCTGAGAAGTTTGACTTTGCTAACGTGCGCCGTGCCACGTGTCCCCACCAAAGCCAATCTGCTAACGTGCGCCGTGCCACGTGTCATCATCATATGTGTCGACAGTCGCCATCGCCACGTGCCGCCATGTGTCACTCCACATGTCTGCCACATCATCATCCACATCACCGGTTGACCGAGTCAAAATGCCACATCATCATCAGCCAATCACAGCGTGCCACGTGACGCAATTCTATAGTGCCGACAATCACTTTCGCCACGTGTCGCCACGTCAGTGCCACATCATCGCCATGTCAGCTCAATTATGGACTCATTTATCCGAATTGATACATGGCAGATAAGAATCTGAAACCAGCCAATCACGAGCCGCCACGTCAGCTCAATCATTCAGTTCTCAGCCGCTTGCCATGTGTCACCTTATCACCTTATCCAGAATCCCACGTGTCGAGCTCTTAACCTGCCACGTCGACAATCACGCGCGTCGCGACGCGAGCTGCACGTCGCGATGTGGACACCCTACTGACGCCTATAAATAGAGCTCAAAATTTCAATTTCAGATGTACCTTCCTCTCTAATTTCTCTGATGTAAATATGAAGTTTTCTATCTAGTTTCTTTTAATTTTAGTTTTGTAATTAATTTTAATTACGTTATGTAATAATAGTAATTTACTTTCTTTACTTTTTACAGTTTTTACTATTCACCATGAGGAGGTAACTTCCCCCTGCTAGGGTGAAAGGTAATTCTTTTACTATTGCTATTTAGATTAATCTCCCTTAAATATAATATATTCACTATTTAAAATTTGACTTAAAAAGGATACCGCTATATTGGTCGGTTGGTAATTCATTTTAATCTGATTTAAACCTGACTAACCAAGGATACCGCCAGATTGGTCGGTTGGTAATTAAATTTTCTTACCTCCTATATGGCAGGTTTATTTTGGTTCCGCCTTTATGGCTGTTTGGACTTAATTTGACTTAATCAGGTTACCGCCTATATGACTGGTTGGTAAAATAATCACAAGTTAATATATTATATTAATGGAGATATCTAAATTAGTAGTAATAAAAGTTGATCCTTTTACCTTAACATTTTATTTTATTGTAATTTACTTTTCAGCTTTTACTTTACCGCAATTACTTTTCAGTATTTTTACTTTATGTCTTTTAAAGCCCTAGTTATGTGTCGTAACTAAGTTAATTATCTGGGGTTGTGATGAATTCTAATATCACCGGTTTATATGGGGTTATTTTATAGTTTGGGTAATTTAAATGTTTACTTATTAAGTCTAAAGCTTTATGCGTCTTGTTAATTGGCCACTAATAAGATTGATCTGGTAAATCTAAAATAAACTTGACAAAGGAATTTTAGGTTTCAGCCTTAGACTTAATATCCCACGATCTTCCTTGAGGATAGATAACCCTTTAATAGATTTCCTTACAAGATAAACATATACCTGTCGGGCGGGGGTAGCCATAATTGGAACTTAAACTTAATGAATCCAGATAATTTGGTTGACATAGACATATGGTTCAATTTGGTTAAACTGAGTATTTGCGTCTGACACTCGACAGAGGCTTTCGCATAATTTAGTGTTCTAGGTTAGTAAACCGATTTATTACACAAACATGAAATAACCACTTCATCTCTTAAAAGATATTAGAAAGATTCACAACACTAGATAGTTTTTAATATTGAATTTTCTTAAACCGTCCTTCGTGTAATTTTATTTACTTGTTTTTAAATTTAGAATCATCACCATTTCAAATTAATCAATCAACCTGTTAGATACTAGTAATCATTTGACCTCATAAAATTAATAGATTAGGTATTAAGTCCTCATGGGATTAATACTTTTTATACTACTTGAACGATAAGTGCACTTGCGTTATACGCGTGTGATTACGCATCGGTCAAGTTTTTGGCACCATTGCCGGGGACTTATTTATCTTTCACTATTAGTTTTAAGGTTAGATACCTTTACTTGTATCTAATTTTCTTTTTACTTATTGTTTTTGTTTTCTTGTCTTTCAGGTTCTCAGAAACTTCATGAGACGAACTATAAGATTTGAACTTTGACCGCTTGACCCGGAAATTGAAAGAACCATCAGACAGTTGAGAAGGGAAAGGCGAGAAGGCCAAGAAGTAATTGTTAACATGTAACCTGAACCTTTGGAGGTTGCACCACCAATTCCCATTCGAAACAGAACCATTCCGGTGGTTGACAGACTCATTTCTTGTATTGTACTTCCTCTCTTACCAGTAAATGTGGGTGACATCAAAACATGCATTCAGATGATTCAGCAGTCAGTTCAGTTTGGGGGGAATGCAACTGATGATCCTAATGCCAACATCAGCAACTTCCTGGAAGTTTGCGGTACTTTCAATTAAAACAAAGAAGCTGAAGAAGCAATGAGACTGCGTGTTTTTCCATACTCCTTGAAAGTCAGAGCTAAAGCTTGGCTACATTCACTACCAGCAGGTTCTATCACAACTTGGAACACTTTAGCCACCAAATTTCTTGCAAAGTACTTTCAACCAGCCAGAACTGGAAAGCTGAGGAATGACATCACATCCTTTGTACAACAAGACTCGGAAAATCTCTACGAAACTTGGGAAAGGTACAAAGATTTGCTCCGGAAATGTCCTCACCATGAGATTCCAAAATGGCTTCAAGTCCAAACTTTCTATAATGGACTTTCTGGACTGATGAGAACCACAATCGATGCAGCTGCTGGAGGAGCTTTAATGGCAAAAGGAGAAGATCAAGCCTGGGACCTAATCGAAGAAATGGCCAACAACAATTCCTTGTGGCCAATAGAAAGGAGCATGATCCAAAGAATTGCAGGAATTTATGAAAGTGGAGCCAATACAGCAGTCAACGCCAAACTGGATCAGATATGCAAATTCATGGAGACTTTTACCACTGGATCCACAAGTTCACCATATGGAGGAGCACCAGAGCCGAACCAACTTGAAGAGACAGTGAATTTTGTCAATAATTTCAACAGACAGGGGAACAATCCATATTCCAACACCTATAACCCAGGGTGGTGGAATCATCCTAATTTTTCATGGAGCAACAATTCAGGGCAAAAGAACAATCCACCACCTGGATTCCAACAGCAGAACTATCCACCACCTGGATTCCAACAGCAGAACTATCCACCACCTGGATTCCAGCAACAGAACAAAGGCCATGAGCAGGCAAATGAACTAGGAATAGCAGAAGTGCTGACTCAGTTAAAAAAGTATGATGCTATGGTTAAGAGCCAATCTGGTTCCATCAAAGCACTAGAGAATCAAATTGGACAACTGGCCAATGCTCAGAGTTATAGACCGGCAGGGAATCTTCCCAGCAACACAGAACCAGATCCAAGGAATATAGGGAATGAGCAGTGTCATGCCATCATGTTAAAAAGTGGTACTGAAATCAACAAAGATGTTGGAACCAAAACAACTGTTGAGGAAGTTCCAAAAGAAACAAAGCAACAGATGGAGGAAAAAGAAGCAAAGGAAAAAGAACAGATCACTCCACCTCCACATTTTCCTCAGCGTCTTCAGAAAAACAAACTGGACAAGCAGTTTGCTCATTTTCTGGAGGTGTTCAAAAATCTGCACATCAACATTCCATTTGCAGAAGCCTTGGAACAAATGCCCAGCTATGTCAAATTCATGAAAGATATTCTTTCACGAAAATGAAGATTGGGAGACTACGAGATTGTAGCATTGACGGAATAATACAGTGCCATCATTCAGAGGAAACTTCCCCCAAAGTTGAAAGATCCTGGCAGTTTCACCATTCCTTGCATCATAGGAGAACATAAATTTGGTAGGGTTTTATGTGATTTAGGTGCGAGTGTTAAGTTGATGCCTTTTTTCTATTTTCAGGAAACTGCAGATTGGAGAAACAATGCCCACTTCGGTCTCTCTATAACTTGCTGATAGAACGCTCGTATTTCCAAGATGCGTAGTTGAGGATGTGCTGGTCAAGGTCGACAAATTCATTTTCCCACCAGATTTTATTGTCCTTGATATGGAGGAAGACACAGACGTGCCAATCATCCTCGGGAGACCATTCTTGGCTACAGGTCGAACCATTATTGATGTACAAAAAAGAGAATTAACCATGAGGGTACATGACCAAGAAGTAACATTCAATGTTTTCAAGACCATGAATTTCCCAGATGATGAAAAGAATGAGGAATGTTTCAGACTTGATGTGATACACAGTACCATTCAGAACTCCAATGCAATGCAAAGTTCTATTGACAAACTTAAAACATGTCAATTGCCTGTGGAGCCTGAAGATAAAGTGTCTTTTGCACTGAAAAAGTCAATTCTTGCACTACAAGCAACAGAAGAGAAAAAGTTCCACCAGCTCAACGAATTGGAGGAATTTCACAATCAGCCTTTTGAGGATGCCAAATTGTACAAAGAAAAGGCCAAGAAAAGACATGATGAGAAGTTAGTACGCATACAACTGGAACCAGGGCAGAAGGTACTGTTAAACAAATCAATGGTGAAATTCTTCCTATGGAAGCCAAAATCACGGTGGTCAGGTCCATTTGTGATCACCAAGGTTTTACCAGATAGAGCCGTTGAGATACGTGATCCTGACTCCAACAAAACATTCATGGTTAAAAACAAGCGTGTCAATCACTACTGGGGAGAATCATTTGAGCGACAAAAAGAAAGTGTCACACTTTCAGATCCAGCCTAACGTTCGAGAAGTCACGTCTAGCTGACGACGTTAAACTTAGCGCTCGCAGGGAGGCAACCCATGCAATTTGTGTATATATTTTGATCTTGTGTGTTTAATTTTTGCAGGTAAAGTCATTTCATGATGGAAGAAGCTCTTGCAAATCTTCACAAGCAATTTCCTTCTCTCCCTCAAAAATCTCTGATGAAAGTCTACAAAGCTCGCTTGGAACGGATGAGGTTACTGATGATCAAAGGTATTCCTACTGAAATTCGTTGGATTATTGAAGCACGGGTCCGATTGGCAGGTGAGTCTTCTGACTCTTTTATTTCACATCTGCCTAGTTTAGAAGAAGCACCTATACTAAAAAGAGAAGAGCCAAAAGAATGTGTGTTTTTTTTTTAAATGTGCTCGTATGTTTTGTGATACTCGTTGTCGTTCTTTATGAATGATGTCTGATAACCGCGAAGATAAGATTAATTTCATTAGGGATGGCTTGAGTAGGATGATATATCTAAAACTCTTGAGACACATCCCATTGGATATGTGTATCACAAAATTCGTGTGTTATATGCACAATTTCAAAAAGAAAGACAACAGTCAAGTTTGGGAATCTGACTCAAAAATACCATGTTTGCCAATTTATAAGAAAATTGGATGGGAAGCTTGTCCCTGACGCATAGACGTCAATCAAGCCGCTACTTTTCTTGTAAATATTATATATCTTTGTCTTTTCCTAATAATTGTATTTTGTTTTGTTGTTTTCTTTTATTTTCTCCGACAGGATCCAGACCTTTTTGACTATCACGATTTATTTTACTGTTAACTAATAATTGTCATTTGGCATGTACTAGTGCTATTATTTTACTCACCCTTTTTAGGTGTTATAAATTCAACTCATAATTGCACTTTTGAAGACATCCAGATTAAAACATGGAAGCCACTTCAAGAAGACGAGTTGAAACATCTGTGTGTTTTACGGTACTAGTGTTGGTGTTAAGTCACAATACGTAGAAGCAGCCCAGGAATTGGGACGAGTCTTAGCTGTAAGGAATATTCACTTAGTATATGGCGGAGGCAATCTTGGACTAATGAGGATCGTTTCAAAGGTCGTAAAAGAAGGAAGCAGTCACGTTTTGGGAATCATCCCAAAACCCTTGGCGGAGGCAAATCTTATTGGACCATCAAACAGAGAGGAACTAATCGTGCCAGGTATGTCTGAATGATTGGTAGAAATGATTAACCGTGCTGATGCTTTTATTGCTTTGCCAGGTGGCTTGGGCACATTGGAGGAAATTTTTATAGTGCTATCTTGGGCGGACCTGAACATACACCAGAAACCGCTTGGACTGTACAACGTTGATGGATTTTGATTTTCTTTGTGTGTTTCTTGATGATGCCCGGAGAAATGAGTTCGTGTCAAAACCTTTAAAATAACTCCTCTTTACTGCCAGAACTGCTCCAGATCTAATTGACCAAATCTTAGCCTATGAACCACAAATTGACCCTATCCTTTCAAAGATAAATTGGTCTAAAGATGATTGTGGTAAGAGGCGTCGGATTAATCTGGATCTTAACCTTTAATTTCCTGTAGAATTTCAGCTAACCAGGTATTATCTTCTAAACTCTGCTTCTACTGTTTTTAAGACATTAAGGACAATGTCTCATTTAGGTTTGGGGGAGGGAATTAGTTGATCAGTACCTTGTTTTTAGTTTGTGTGTTGTTTTTATTTTTATTCCAAAAATTTTCGGAAAATACAAAAAATTGAAATTTTTTCAAAAATTACACAAACTTTTTGCGTTTTTTGTTTTTATTTTAACTAAAAAAGTGAAATTGGTAAGAGATAGCTGAGTAAGGAGTTTTCATTCCTGAGACGTATCTCAAACCTATTTCGGAACAAGTTAATTTTTGTTTATTTCCTTCTGAATTATTTAATTTGTGAATTCTCCATAAAACTGACTAAAATGGATCTTCATATGCTCAGTTGACAGATATTATCAACATACTTGGTAACATACGGACATGAGCTATAATTGAAAAGTTTGTAATATTCAGTGCTATAGTTTAATTAGAGGTAGCATCTCAAAAAACAATGGAGTAAATAAAAAAAATTTAAAAAAAAACGTCAGAGGTCCGAGTTATTAAGTCTGTAAGGGTGTTTTAACACCTAGTGCCCTAAAGCCAACTGGTTTGGGAGTCACTGGCCCAAAGCTCTCTACATGGATCAAGGATGCTGTAAAAATATATATATCTGAAGTCTGAGTAATTAAGTCTGTAGGGGTGTTTTAACACCTGGTGCCCTAAAGCCAACTGGTTTGGGAGCCACCGACCCAACACTCGCTACATAGACAGAAGGTATTGTATATAAATAAAAAAAAAATCAAAAATCAAAGAAAAAATCAGAAAAATCAGAAAAATTATTCCATTGCTACAAAAAGGTGTGAATTCTGATAAAACTTTAGGATAAAAATATTATTCTCTTATCAACTGCACTTATGACTGTTGTGGGCAAAAATGAGTTGTTTAATAGTTTGTTGGCTGTGTATATGGAGAATGGTAAATATAATCGGAGAATTTACTTATTCAGTTATTTAGAAAGAAAGAAAACAACTAGTAACTTGGAGTAGAAATTTCACCTGATTAGTCACTAACTTCTTTATTCTCTTTTCTCTTGTCTTTTTATTTTTGTGTGCATTAGTTTCACTACCTTTTTACCTGTGTAAAATGTTTGTGGGTATCATTGCTGTAAACCCTCACGAGACTACAACTCGTCCAAGAAGGACACCTAGGGGTTTAAAGGCTTGTTACATACGCTAAATGCAACTGTGATCCCTACGAAAGTGGCTTAGTTAAATTTTATTTTAAAGATGTTTATGTTATTTTATTCTATGTTTTGCTCGAGGACTAACAAAATGTTAGGTTTGGGGGTGTGATGAGTGGTAATTATGTCACTATTTCCCACTCATTTGACCTAATATTTTGTATAGTTTCTTGAGTTTTGTGAATATTTTGATGTGTTTTGTGTTATTTTGTAGATAAATAAAGTTTCAGGACTCTCTAGAGGTGATTTGGGCCCAAACAATGAAAATTGGACAAAAGGGCATTTTCGTAATTTTGGCACATCGCGACGCGCAAGCTGTCTGCGTCGCAACGCCTAACATGCACCAAGACTTGCTAACGTGCGCCGGGTCCATAAGTCAGAATCTAATAAGTTTGACTTTGCTAACGTGCGTCGTGCCACGTGTCACCATCACAACCTATCTGCTAACGTACGACGTGCCACGTGTCATCATCCTATGGTGCAGACAGTCGCCATCACCACGTGCTGCCACATGTCACTCCATGTGTCTGTCACGGCATCATCCACATCACCGGTTGACCGAGTCAAAATGCCACGTCATCGCCACATCATCATCAGACAATCACAGCGTGCCACGTGTCTCAATTATATGGTGCCGACAATCACTTTCGCCACATGTCGCCACATCAGCTCAATTATTGACTCATTTATCCGAATTGACACGTGGCAGATAAGAATCTGAAACCAGCCAATCACGAGCCGCCACGTCAGCTCAATCATTAAGTTCTCAGCCGCTTGCCATGTGTCACCTTATCACCTTATCCAGAATCCCACGTGTCGAGCTCTTAACCTGCCACGTCGACAATCACGCGCGTCGCGACGCGAGCTGCATGTCGCGATGCGGACACCATACTGACGCCTATAAATAGAGCTCAAAATTTCAGTTTCAGATGTACATTCCTCTCTAATTTCTCTGATGTAAATATGGAGTTTTCTATCTAGTTTCTTTTAAATTTTAGTTTTGTAATTAATTTTAATTACGTTCTGTAATAATAGTAATTTACTTTCTTTACTTTTTACAATTTTTACTATTCACCATGAGGAGGTAACTTCCCCCTGCTGGGGTGAAAGGTAATTCTTTTACTATTGCTATTTAGATTAATCTCCCTTAAATATAATATATTCACTATTTAAAATTTGACTCAAAAAGGATACCGCTGGTAATTCATTTTAATCTGGTTTAAACCTGACTAATCAAGGATACCGCCAGATTGGTCGGTTGGTAATTAAATTTTCTTACCGCCTATATAGCAGGTTTATTTTGGTTCCGCCTTTATGGCTGGTTGGACTTAATTTGACTTAATAAGGTTACCGCCTATATGGCTGGTTGGTAAAATAATCACAAGTTAATATATTATATTAATGGAGATATCTAAATTAGTAGTAGTAAAAGTTGATCCTTTTACCTTAGCATTTTATTTTATTGTAATTTACTTTTCAGCTTTTACTTTACCGCAATTACTTTTCAGTATTTTTACTTTATGTCTTTTAAAGCCCTAGTTATGTGTCGTAACTAAGTTAGTTATCTGGGGTTGTGATGAATTATAATATCACCAGTTTATAAGGGGTTATTTTATAGTTTGGGTAATTTAAAGGTTTACTTATTAAGTCTTAAGCTTAATGCGTCTTGTTAATTGGCCACTAATAAGATTGATCTGGTAAATCTAAAATAAACTTGACAAAGGAATTTTAGGTTTCAGCCTTAGACTTAATAGCCCATGATCTTCCTTGAGGATAAATAACCCTTTAATAGATTTCCTTACAGGATAGACATATAAATATCGGGCGGGGGTAGCCATAATTGGAACTTAAACTTAATGAATCCAAATAATTTGGTTGACATAGACATATGGTTCATTTGGGTTAAACTGGGTATTTGCGTCTGACCATCGACAGAGGCTTTCGCATAATTTGGTGTTACAGGTTAGTAAACCGATTTATTATACAAACATGAAATAACCACTTCATCTTTTAAAAGATATTAGAAAGATTCACAACCCTAGATAGTTTTTAATATTGAATTTTCTTAAACCGACCTTCGTGTAATTTTATTTACTTGTTTTTAAATTTAGAATCATCACCATTTCAAATCAATCAATCAACCTGTTAGATACTAGTAATCATTTGACCTTATAAAAGTAATAGATTATGTATTAAGTCCTCGTGAGATCGATACTTTTTATACTACTTGAACGATACGTGCGCTTGCGTTATACGCTTGTGATTACGCACCGGTCACCACACACAAGTGCACATATCTCTAAAGTAATATAGTGACAATAAGTCTGATGTCGAAACCACATAGACTTATTATTAATCAAATTGATACTAAAACTAGACCTAGCTTAAATAAAACTAAATAATTGATGTAAGAGAGAGTTAATCAAACTAAATAAAATAAAAATAGAATATTAAAATATTTGGAAAACTTTATGAGAATGAGAATTTAAGGTTGCAATTTCACCTAAGTATGCGAATAAATTTTATGCAATTTTTATCTAATTTAGCAATTGACATTGGTTATTAACGTAGAATGCTAATTTATCTATAACATTCTTCTGATGGTCAGGTAGAAACATCTAACTCAATTCAATTACCTTTATTCTTATGATAATTAAGTAATGTTAAACTAATTAAGAATAGGTTCTAATATTGACTACACATGTCTTGCCTGTATATCCATATCCTGTAAGGAAATCTATCATTAAGAATTACAATCACGCGTATACTACAACTTTCTTATTTTTGGCCAGACAATAAAACACATTACACATAGAGAATAATAAATAATTCAATATAACGCTCAACAGAATAAAGAGATGCAAATTGAATTACATAAATTGCTCATGATCCATTACAATCATAAACTAATGAATTAGTTGTACTCATTTGTCATTAAGCTCAAACTATTCATTATTATAAATAAATAACTCATAAATATAAAACTAGAAGAGAAAAGAAAGAAAAAACTCATTTTGGTGAGATCCTCTATTTCAATCTTCTGTTTAGCTTGAGGTTTTATTCTTTCCTTACTCTGGGTGTTTCTCTCCGCTCATGAGTCTCCAAAAGTATGATGCTTTTGGCTTTCCGACGGACTGGAGCATATATAGAAGTGCTGAGAGCTTTCCTTCTTAAGAAATAGAAGTTCTAATTAAATCTTGATTCGGACCTATTGGCACGCCAATGAGGAGCCATTGACGTATTTCAATGAGAGGCAGAATGTCATTCACGCCAACGAAGGTGAGGCCATGAAGAACATTCTACCTCTCATTCGGAGCTATAAAAGTGCTAACACGACTTCATTTTATCGATGATTCATCCATGTGCCCTTTATTCACAATTCAGTCCTATAAAAAAATACAAAGAACTCTTTAAAACGGTCATTAAGTGCAACAATCTGATTTTCGTGGTGTAATTCGAAATTTTTCGAAATTTATTTGTTTGTTGTGTGTCATCTTTAAGCATTCAAAATGTGCATCATTATCATGTTATTACTTATATAAATTATTTTAGAAATCGAAGTGAAAATTTTTCAGTTTCGTTGTGCGTTTAAATTTTAATGCGATTCGGATAGCCCTCAGTATATTAGCTGTAACATTTTCATACGTTGTATGATTTCAATGAAATTTACATCATCGGAATGCTTAGACTAAGATCTACAACTTCTGTGTTGATCATGTTTCCAAATTCAGAACAAACAACTCAAACTTTCATTTTTCTCTCAGATGAACAGTGAAAAACGTAGACTGCCCATATATTTTGCCACTTGGCACAATCTAAGCCGCTCCCTTCAATTAAAATCAGCTCCTACTTTGCCTATATAAAGAGTACTATTCTTTCATCTCTTTCATGATAAAAAAATGAAATTAGAGAGAGCTCTCATGCACGCCACTTTGCTTCACATGCTTCCACGGTTGTTATGCAAATTTGATGGTTCCAAGTTCACTTTCCACGCATTGTAAGCTCCTCTTTCTTTTCCTAGTCTTATTTTTCAGTTTTGGACATGCATATTAAAAGCCCCAAATTCGTCTCCATGAACCCTAGTTCTTATTCTTGCTTTTAGCTTAATTAGAGTAGCTAGTATGCATAATGATGCATCTAATGCAAAGTAAGCTTGGATTAAGCCTTATTTAGTTAAATGCCCAATTTTACCATAAAGGTAGTGTCTTGGCTGAACCTACCTTCATGTTTGGAATGGTTGTTTTGTTGTTTTTGATAATGGGTGATGATAGTTCATATACTTGGAAGTGTTATAGCATGTATTGTCTTAGGTTTATGTTGAAACCAAAATAGTCGGGAAATGTTTGTTATGGTCGAATGCTTAGAGCTTTAAATGGAAGTTGTTTTTGTTGATTTAAAGATGTTTCGTGTATATGTTGATGATTAATTATGAGTTTGTTTGAGTGGTGATGAAAAATTCCAAGTTGATTTTTTTCTAGTAATGGCCAATTATAAGCATTTGAATGAGAGTTTATTTTTAAATTTTTGAATGGTGATTAGTGATGTTGGCATGGATGTATATAGAATGGAGATAATAATCTCAAGCTCATTCCTCAAGTAAGTGAGTTTCTATCATTATTTTCTCTTATTTCATGATATCAAACATGTTTTTCTCTTCCTTATTTTCGTCTATCATGAACCTTAAAATATCAATGAGTGAATTTTGGCTTTAATAAAGTTGTTAGCATGTATTTTGGAGGATATCATGATAGTATTAGCATGGATTGAAGCCTTTATGTGTAAATGTCTAATTTTCCTCAAACAATAGAGGCTAGCCGAAATTTATATTGTGCGGTAAGGTCTGATTTTCTTTGTTTTTGATGATCATGTGTTATTATTTATGCTTAGAATGAAGCCTTAATATAAGTTGTGTATTTGATGTTGAAAAGGATTCAAGTTGCATCTTTCTTGTGTTGGCCAAATCCTTCAAGAATATATTAAGAAGTAGTTTTGTTATAATGATAAGATATGATGATGGGTCATGTGTTTGGAGATATTGTAGCTTGGGTTATTTTGAATAATGATGAAACCTTCAAACGTACCTTCTTGTTTTATATGGCCAAATTTACACTTGTATGGAGAGATTATATTTTGTTTGTTTTGATGATGAGTTGAGCTTTAAATAATGCTTTAATATGAGTAAAGTTATAAGAAATTTATCTCGGCTGAATTTGATATTAGTGTTGGGGTTGTTGTTTTTGTTATGTTATGATTAACAAGATGATGAATTAAGTTTAAAATGATATATTCGCTTAAGTATAGTTTGTTCGAGTTAAAAGAAACTTTTGATTGTAAGACTAAGGTTATGGCCGAATATAGAGCTCACTTGGGGAAAGCGATATGTGGAGTTTTATTGATGATTTGTAATGATTCATGCTTGAGAACATGTTATAATTTGAGTTGTTCTTAATTATCAGTTGTAAAGTTTCTTGTATGGCAGATTTTATGGATTTTGTTTGAAGATGTAAGATTTTGTGTGTACTGTGAGTTTGAAGTTGAGTGTATGATGATAATTATATTGCAAGCAATGAAGCTGTGTTTTATACAGACTTGTAAAACATGATAATAGGCTTGTGTAGGAGGTTTGAATATGACTTGTTTGTATGCTTATGTAAAGTACTAAATAATTATTTATATATGGAAGGATGTTGTGTAGAGGTGAAAGTGTGAAGCCTATTAGTAAGACGTGGTCTAATGGCGTGATAAATAAAGTTTATTGATAAGAATGGGGTAATGTGAATGAGTATGTGTGATGCATTTTACTATTAACGATTATGACATGTTCGTAATATAGAAAATTTTGAAGCTTGCATAAGTTATGTACTTTGGATTATGTGTAATTTGAAGTTTTAATGTTCGAGGAGGTATGTGCGTAAGTTGTTTTGATTCACTCCCGGTACGTCTCATGAACCCATGTTTCCTGAAGTAAAAAGGACAGTATGAGTTAAATGTGTTCTAATAAATAACTGTAAATATGTATGTAATTTTATAAGTACTGTATTTAAAGTTTCAATCTTGTTCGTTTGTAGTGTGTGTGATTACTTACTGGGTTTCTATAACTCACACCTCCACCGTTAGTTTTGCAGGTTGGAAACCTAATCAGTCATTTACTTTGGCTCAGACATCTTGCTCGGGACGATGGATTACTCATGTTGCAGTCACCCTCACAAGTGTCATGGCAAGAGTTTTAGAGGTCTAAGATTTATGATCAATATTTCATTTGTCGTGCTGAGCACGCTGTTTGTATATATATTAAGTAAATGTTTTGATTGCTTATGTTGTTATGGGCACAGAGCCCTTGAGTGTTGATAGATGATATGGGCACGGAGCCGTTAAGTGATGATTTTTATATGTTGGTGTGGACCTGAGGTCCATATTGATAAATGATGTTTATTTCAGGTTCGTTTGATGTTGGATTGAGATCCAGGTTGTCTAGTTTTAGGATACATCGTGCCGGATTTTTTGTAAATTTATAGGCTTATGGAGATGGGTCAATCTTTTCTTCTACCCGTAGCATCCTGTCTCTAGCGAGGTGTTACATTAAGCTTGCAGTGACCCACAAAAATATAAGATATAGGGGCAGTAAATATAAATATATTAATCGCTCATCATTTATCCAGCATTAATGAATCTAGTATACTGTTCCATAATATAATAAAGCTGTGAATGCAAGATCATTCTAAAAGCAATTTCCTTTTTTTTCCTGATATACCTCAAATGTAAGACCCTGGATATAACAAATTCAAGTGGCATGAGACATACCTAGTTCTATGTTCAAGAATGGTTGGAAATTGCTTATTTTTATAAGGGCACGTACAAATTCCCAGAAGCACAAATGTCAGAAACGAATGGAAATTGAAGAGTGTTGACTCTTAAATTATGCAATAAAAATACAATGTCAAAACTTAATCTTAATTTCCTATAATTTAAGTACTAAGAATTGATTTGCCTTGTGTATTATATCCTTAAAACTGAAAACTCCTTCAGATCTACAAATATACACAAGTTGTTGAGAAGTCGTTTGATTAACAAAAAATAAAAAATTAACACAGCTCATCAATTTATGGTGAAGTAGTAATGGGTTTTAACATATCATAACTTAAGCTTTCAAAAGCTATTCTTAACAAAATTTGAATTACGTTCTATCAAGTTGGTTAGAATCAATTTGGATAACTAAATATGAGAAATATTATCAGTAAAGACATACTTCTGCATTAAGGATCAAAGCAACTTCATCAGCCCTCATCAAAGTCTTTCCTGATTGCTTTACACTCAATGATGTTGTTCCTTTCTCCTCCTTATTTTGCATGCTTCTAAAAAATCATTAAATTCAAAAATGCATGCTTCTAAAATATCAAAACATAGAGCGACTGATCTGGCATAACAACTTAAAATATAAAGAATGCCAATCAAATTCTTTCAATGTATTTTATGTGCTCATGGTATGCTTATGGTAGACATTATTATGCGCAATATAAATGGCACTTTTGTTATCACAGAAGAGAGGTGTAGCACTAGAATGCAGAATGCCCATGTCACCAAGAAGCCAGCGAAGCCAAATGATTTCTTGGATAGCATCAGCAACTGCACGAATTCATATGCAAATACAAGTTGTAGAACACCGATTAGTGGGGTTATCTGCCGAACTAGCATTAAAGTAGGCATGATGCTCAAGAGAAGAACATGCTGAAAAAGTGAAGACCATAAAATAGAGTGCCCATTTATAGCGGAGTAAATAAAGAACGGCTTCATAGGGTGCAAAGCAAGATGCTGACATAAATTTACTAACAACATGAACTGCATATACAATATCAGGCTGGGTAACTGTTAAATAGACCAAGCTGTCAACTAACTGTCTATAGAAAGTAACCTTAGGAAGAGGAATACCTTTAGAGATTATAAGCTTAATTTAAGGATTAAGGGGAATAGAGGTGACTTTGCTGTTTGTCAATCTTGCTATAGTAAGTAAATCAAAGGCATACTTAACTTGGGATAGATAATAACGAGTCTGACTAGAGAATACCTCCAGGCCAAGAAAATAAATGAGATGACCAAGATCCTTAATCTCAAAGTTGTGTTAAAGAGATGTCTTAAGGTCAGAAATACCATCAATATCATCCTCAATGATAATCATATCATCCACAAAAAAAAAAAAAAAAAGGATATAGTTGCAATCTATTTTTCGAATAAAAAAAAGGTAGAATCATAAGCCCCAGATGTGAACCAACTTGATGAACAGTGGTGCTAAACTTCTCAAACCATGCACGATGAGCTTGTTTAAGACCATATAAACTTCTTCAGATAGCTAGGTGTAGGTTTCATGTAAACTTTTTCGGACATGTCATTGTTAAGAAATGCATTCTATGAAATAATGTCCACTGACAGGAGGTTGCAATAGCTAATAAATTGTAGACAGAAGTAAGATGGGAAACAGGGGCAAAGGTCTCTTCAAAGTCAATCCCATATTCTTAAGGAAATCCCTTTGCAACAAGATAAGCCTTATACCGCTCAATAGATCTATATGATTTCATATTAATTTTTTTATATCCATTTACACCCAATCACATATTTGTCTTATGAAAGATCAAATAAATCCCATGTTTGGACATTTTCAAGAGCCTGTAAATATTTAGCCGTAACTTGCTGCCAAACAGGGTTAGAACTATTCTCGAAGTAAAACTAATGTTCATATAGAGTAAGAGTAGTTAAAAACAATAAAAATCTCTAAGTTTAACAGGAAGTTCTTTCATCCGAGTAGAACAACGAAGGGAATAAGGGTTACCAGAAGAAGAGTAGTACGACCTTAAATCATTCCAAGTGTCTTATACTGCTGGGTGGCGACTCATTTAATATCTGATTAGTCTCTCATGGACTAATCTGTACTCTCTACAAGTTGCGAGCTCAACAGTGTCATGATCGTCGGCATCATAGGCATAGCGGTAAACCTTAATTCCCTCTTACAAATGGCGACTCCACTAGGGATAGAGAATCAGCCCGACTTCACTCTATTTTACATACCCTTTAAACCTGATGGCGTTGTATATCATAAAATCACTTTCACTTAAGGTGGTGTATCGCTTTGGGATGATACCCATCACTCTTTACCCGAACCATTTATGTATAAAAAGTGGGCGTCCTTTGGTCGTTTGAAACCTTAGGTAGAGAGACCTAGTTATTGGTAACCCTTCACCATTGAGAGCCTAAGCCTTACTCTAATGAGCCCACATGTAAGCCAATAGTTGTTTCCCCTAGGAATAAACCTCCCTATTGCATATGTTTGAGCCCTAATCGTTTGAAGTGGATTGACACTCTTACCAAGGGATGTAAACTTATTGGGCCTTTTCAACTGGGATAAGTTTGTATTTCAAGATAATTGAGTCAATTACTTCGAAACATCCATGTACCAAATTGTATGAAAACCTTATTGGACCTAGAGTATGTAGTTAAGGTTCAAATATGCTAAATCAAAAGGCACACCTCGCCTTGGCCAACTTGAAAATTCCTAAATATTTCTTGGCCCGTCCCTAAATGTCCATAATTACTGAAGTTATGATTCTTCATTTTTAGATAATGGTTTGATCCTCATATTAGGCTTAGTAATTTTATAAATGGGTGGCATTTGTCTCTTAACTATAAAGAAGCAAAGTAGCTTAGCATATGAGAGAACAAGCTCGCGTACTCCCTGTTGGTACACAGACTAAGCCAAACATATGGCAGTTATTGACTTACCATGTGTACGGGAGGGATAATGTAAGAAGGATGTATACTACGTGAACAAGCCTTTGTGATTACAGCTATCATAGTGGAGCGTTGGGTTAGGGAGAAAGAAAGACTAGTCAAGAAGCAGCTAACAAGTGCAGAAATGGCCAGCACTGACATTTCTCGAGTAGATCAACTAGTTGCCACCATAAACAAGATGACAGGGCAATGGAAAACTGTGATCAATGGCATGGCTAATTAAACGAAAATTTAGATAGCAGGGGTCGAGACTAGCGAGAAAAGGTGTGAGGAGTCTGAAAGTAGGATTTAGGGAGGCCATGTCCTAGACGATGAAGAAGACATGACAAAATATGTTGTGGGGGAATTTGTCAAGTCTCAGACCGAAGTTGAATTACAAAGGTTGAATAAAATGAGGCGTTGACCCAGAAATTGAAGGGCAAGCACGAAGAACTTCTAGATTACAATGTCATGGCTTTTAAAGAGCAGTTATCTACCTAGTTTAGGATGCCAAAAATGGAAAGTTTAATAGGAGCAGAGACCCAAAAGTTCATCTTCGACAATATGTCTCTTTGATAAGTTAGACTGGACTATCCCAATGTCAAGTGCATAAAATATTTGGAATGTTATTAGAAGGAACACCAATGGTATGGTACCACAATCTTGACAATAAAATAAAGGATGACTAGAGAGTCTTAGCAGAAGTCTTTCTAAACCAATACATCACGTACATGGAGATATATATGTCATTTTGTGACTTGGAGATCACCAAGCCAAAGCCAAATAAGAGTTTCAATAAGTATGTGTACCGCTAGAGAAGCCAGCTTCTAAAGATGCACACACGGTCCTACGAGAAGGATCAGATCAAGATGATAATCAAAGGAACTAAACACTTCATTTACAACAAGTTTAGAAGAATGACCTCCATGATCACAGATTTCAGATAATTGAAGGAGATGGTTATTGATATAGACAAGGAAAAAGCTGAAAATAGAAAGTTCTACAGCCAAAATAAAAGATTTCTCGTTGGGCCTTCAAGAGCCAAGCACACTCCCTTCGAAGTCGCTGCTATCCACAACCACTGATTTTCCAACCTTGGTAGGCCTCTATCTAGATATTAAAAAATTTGAAGAGACAAGGCCTGTTGCCACATCCGTAAAGTTCACGAAACATTCATATCCACCTTTAGCCTAGCTAGACATGGGCCCACTGATAAGTGCATGAAAATGTACTTTGAAACATCACTTATATGGGTTTATTGTTAAGTATTTAGTTATATATTTTATATTTTATTACATAATTTCTATTGTTATATTAATTTAGAAATATTTATTATTTAAACTAATTTAGTGATTTTTATTTGTAGGAATATTAATACATGGATCTTGGGACAATTGTAAGTGTTTAGGGATGCATAGGACGCACACAGGAGCCGAGAAAGCGAAAAGCAAAAATTAAATTGGCGCCGCGACTCCAAAGATTAGGGCCACGGCGCCCTTGAGTGAAGACTGGCGCCATGGCGCCCTGCTTCCATATAAAATCCAGAGAGTTAGGCGCCATGGCGCCACCAAAGAGATGAGTTGCAATTGTTGACTAATGAAAGAGGTGGGGTCGAATTTAAGAAGAATTTGAGAAGGAAGCAAAAACGTGAACAAAGGAGAGAGAAACAACAACGTGGGCCCTAGCTTATTTTGGAAACAATAAAGCAAATAGAAGAAAGTGGTCTGACCGGTCGAAAGAAAGAAAGCAAAGTGCACCCATGATAGTTGACAAAATAGAGAAGCAATCACGTGGGGCCCATATTGCATAGGGTTCCGAATTGTCTCATTATAAATACATGCAAAGTTGTTGTACGAAAAGAGGTTGCTGCGTATAAAATAATTAAAATTAGAGAGCAGGCCGAGTGCGTGAGGCAGGGAGCAGAACCGAACAGGAAGATAAGAAATATGAGCGCGAGGTCGGGACACGGAGTCGTGATGATTCAGAATAATAATTCTCTCCAGTCCCGGGTTATTTTTATTTCTTTTATGGGGAACTAATCCCCTAGGCAAAGTTAGGGATGAACTCTTGTATTGGATTTTTATTATTTGTGTTTTTGATTCCTACGAGTACCTTTTTATCGTTTAATAAAATTGATGTTTATTATTTTCTATCATCCTTCGATTTATTAATCCAGAAATTATGTTTTGTCAAATCCCATATAGATCTAGTCTGCTTCTTCTATGTGTGGTTTGCGAATTTAATTGTGACTGGTAAAAGTCGTTTTATGTGTTGGTCTTCTGCTGCAGTATTGCCTGATGGTATATTGTCGACGTTAGATAACTCGTAACGATGACTTTTGTGTGCTGTTAACATAGAGAAAATAATCATTAATTACCTTAGAATTTGAATATGTGTAGAATTGAATATCTTCCAGTTGTTGGTTTGGGATGTGAAACCCTCAACTGAGTAGTAATAGGAATTAATAACTAAATATAGGAGTTCGATGCAAGAGGAATTTCCGAAGCTTTGTCATATCTCTCTGCCATTATCCTTTATTATCTTTTTATTATCTTATTTATCTTTATTTTAATTACCAATTTTATCATCTTATTTATTAAGTTACCGTTAACGTTTTTGCTTGAGTGAATTAGTTTTGTTGTAACCTTCTCTCTGAGGAATCGACACCCCAGCTATACTGCGATAACCGCGAGTCATATTTGGGCGTAATCAAAATTTGGCGCCGTTGCCGGGGAGACGGTTTACAATTTAATGGATCAGGTTTGCTTGTTCAACAACGAAGCGGTAACTTCGTTCCATTTTTTTTTAATTTAGTTACTATTTGCTTATTTAGTTTATTTAATTTTTGTTTAGATATTTTTTTTTAATTAGTTCTTTTTATTTTTGTTTCTAGTTTTATTTTTTATTTTTATTTTTGTGTTTATTTTATTTATTTTATTTTATTTTTGTTTTATTAGTTGTGTTGGAGGCATGCCTAGATTTAGGGATCAATTGGGTGGATTTGCTAGAATAGAACAGGAAGATTCAGAGTCAGATCCAGATAGTATATTTGAGAACCTTTTTACTACATCATCTAAATCTAGCAGACATACCATGAGTGAGTACGAGAGACCACCCATGAGGACTCTTGAAGAGTACCTCCACCCAACTCGCACAGCTATACCATCGTGTATAATGTTTCCTCCTAATGCACCACACATAGACTTTAGGCCTGAAATGATACAATATCTTCCAACTTTTCACGGTTTAGAGAGCGAGAATCCTTACGTGCACATTAGGGAGTTTGAAGAGGTAGTAGCAACATTCCATGACCGTTTTGGGACTACTGACACAATTAGACTTAAGTTCTTCCTTTTTGCCCTTAAGGATAGAGCTAAGAGCTGGTTTTATTCTTTAAGATCGCGATCAATAGGAACATGGGGCGAGATGACGCATGCATTTTTCAACAAATACCTCCCACACCATAAGACTAATGCCTTGAAAAGACAGATCTCCACCTTTTCCCAGAGAGACAATGAGACCCTTTATGAAACGTGGGAGAGGTATAAGGAGTTGTTAGCTAGTTGCCCCCACCATGGATATGAGAGTTGGCGTTTAGTAAGTTATTTCTATGATGGACTGACCCCTAAAGAGCGCCAATTCGTTGAGATAATGTGCAATGGTGAGTTTATCCGAAATGACCCTGATGAGGCACTCGAGTATTTAGATGACCTAGCTAAGAAATCTCATACTTGGACTGGACCCAATGCCATAGATAACACTGATTTGACACACACTTTTTCTAGCAAAAGCCTACAACACTTTAGGGAAGATGATAGCCTTAAGACACAAGTTGAGCTGTTAACTAGACAGATAGGAGCCTTAATAGCCAAAGACAGCAAGACAATGCATTCAGTAGCCCAGCTAGAATCCCAAGAGTGTCCCGTGTACAGTGAGATGAAGGGTACAAATGAGGAAAACTACAATACCTTAGGGATGTACCAGAAGCCTTATACACCATATCCGGATACCTATAATCCTAGTTGGCAGAACCATCCCAATGTTAGTTGGAGGCAGGAGTCTTATCAGCCTACCCAGACACCACAACCTAGGAGTCACAATACCCCACAGTATCACACACCTGCCATTTCTAGGAATTCTTTAGAGGATACTATGCAAGCATTCATGGAAGCCCAGAATAAAACCAATCAAAGGATTGAGTCATTGATAGCTCAGGTAGCTGAAGAACAAAAGGAAATTATGAGTCAACTCTCTAAATTGACTAATGACCTGAGTGTACAAGAACAAGGAAAATTCTCATCTCAGGCTCAACCAAATCCATAAGGGCAACCCATAGCACAGACTGATCATGAAGTATCCAGTATAAGAGGTGTTGATGTCATAATCACTAGGAGCGGTAAAGATGTAGGAATGCAGAATACCTCCAACATTATAGATGACCCCAAGGATAGTAGTGCATATACCCCTCAGGAAGAACAAGTGCCATCGTTTCAAATTAGAGTACCTTTCCCACAAGCACTTAGGCCCACAATGAGAGTTCCAGTTCCAAATGTTGAAAAATAATCACAGGGTGAGGGTGAGTGTCATTACTCATACATGCTAGAAGTAGTTCTATCGGAAATAGTGTCTCTACAACCTGAATCAAATCATTCTGAACTGAAACTGGTCCCTAAGAATCGAAAAAGGAAGAAAATGAGAGTTAATGCTCAATTAAAGATGATACCTGTGAGGTTAAAGAGAAGATTGAGTGAATCTTTCCTTATGTGCAGTCCCAAATTTCAGCCACCAGACCATGGATTAGTGGATGAACTGCCACAGTTAGACAAACATTCTCTCGCATGCCTTCATCAGTACGCCCGATGGAAACCACCATGACAACTTGAGTGCTTGTGTCTGGCTGACGACGTTAAACTTAGCGCTAGCGGGGAGGCAACCCTTGCGTTTGCATTTTATTTTATTTTATTTACTTTAGTTTTATTTTATTGTGTGCTAATTGCATGTTTTATTTTTATTGTTTGCATAAGTGTTTTTGCAGGTTTTAGCACAACCTACACAGCCACACAACTAAAGTCTCACCAACAGGAACCTGATCAACTCTGCACCTGGTAGTATTGTTCCTTAATCATTTTCTTTATATTTATCTTACATTGAGGACAATGCAAGTTTTAAGTGTGGGGGTGTATGCATGCGCATGATAATACCTGTCATAAATACATTCTATTCTAAAAAAAAAAATTGTTTTGTTTTGTTTGTTTTTAGTCCTTGATAGTTAAACATAGGTCCTATGATGATATTGTTTGTGTTAGGATGAAATCTTAGAAACGATAAGTCCTTTAATGCACTTTTATCTGATACTTTGAATAATTTATCTATGTTAGACTCGTAAGCACTTAATTATGGGTTTTTAGCAGTGAAAGCCTGAGTAGTTAACAAAGTGACTAGTTGAAGAAATTCCATGTCGATGAATGACCGTTTGCTTAGATGTCTATCCTGATTTGCTTGTGTTATGACATGTGGTATGGTTGAAAATAAAAGAAAAAGTCTCTAAAGAAAGAAAATAAACCATCTATAACTGATAAGCGTGAAGCTACCCATGGGCGAGTATTAGGACCACCATGAGGAGAAATGCTACCTTAAAGGGTAGGTGTGTAGAAAAAAAAAAGAAAAAAAAGAAAAAAAGAAAATGCAAATAGAAGAAAATGAAAAGTGAGACGAAAGAAAAAAAAGAGTAATCATACCATATTGAGCACATAAAAGCATTTACAGAGCTTAATTGAGATATCTAGGTTGGTTTGACCCATCGATCCCAATTTTTAAAATGAAATCATTGAGTTGGCTTACCTGGGAATAAAGCTGTGAACGAACCTTTACACACACACTATGAGTCTGGCTTAGATGATTTATTCAAAGATTTAGATTTGAGTTGCATTGAGTACTTTGAATGTTCTCTGGTTTCATTACTATGCATTCTTTGAGGACAAAAATTATGTGAAACTATTGGGACTATTTAATTTTTTTTTTTTTTTGCATGACTGTGTGTTTTGAATGACGTTTGTGGGTGTCGTCGCTGTAAACCCTCACGAGACTATAACTCGTCCACTAGGGACACCTAGGGGTTTAAAGGCTTGTTGCATACGCTAAATGCAATCGTGATCCCTACGAAAGTGGCTTAGGTAGTTTTATTTATTTAGGTCTTATTTTATTTTTGCGCTTGAATTGCTAGGGACTAGCAATAAGCTGGTTGGGGGTTGTGATAAGTGCATGAAAATGTACTTTGAAACATCACTTATATGGGTTTATTGTTAAGTATTTAGTTATATATTTTATATTTTATTACATAATTTCTATTGTTATATTAATTTAGAAATATGTATTATTTAAACTAATTTAGTGATTTTTATTTGTAGGAATATTAATACATGGATCCTGGGACAATTGCAAGTGTTTAGGGATGCATAAGACGCACACAGGAGCCGAGAACGCGAAAAGCAAATATTAAATTGGCGCCGCGACTCCAAAGATTAGGGCCACGGCGCCCTTGAGTGAAGACTGGCGCCATGGCGCCCTGCTCCCATATAAAATCCAGAGAGTTAGGCGCCATGGCGCCACCAAAGAGATGAGTTGCAATTGTTGACTAATGAAAGAGGTGGGGCCGAATTTAAGAAGAATTTGAGAAGGAAGCAAAAACGTGAACAAAGGAGAGAGAAACAACAACGTGGGCCCTAGCTTATTTTGGAAACAATAAAGCAAATAGAAGAAAGTGGTCTGACCGGTCGAAAGAAAGAAAGCAAAGTGCACCCATGATAGTTGACAAAATAGAGAAGCAATCACGTGGGGCCCATATTGCATAGGGTTTCGAATTGTCTCATTATAAATACATGCAAAGTTGTTGTACGAAAAGAGGTTGCTGCGTATAAAATAATTAAAATTACAGAGCAGGCCGAGTGCGTGAGGCAGGGAGCAGAACCGAACAGGAAGATAAGAAATATGAGCGCGACGTCGGGACACGGAGCCGTGATGATTCAGAATAATAATTCTCTCCAATCTCGGGTTATTTTTATTTCTTTTATGGGGAACTAATCCCCTAGGCAAAGTTAGGGATGAACTCTTGTATTGGATTTTTATTATTTGTGTTTTTGATTCCTACGAGTACCTTTTTATCGTTTAATAAAATTGATGTTTATTATTTTCTATCATCCTTCGATTTATTACTCCAGAAATTATGTTTTGTCAAATCCCATATAGATCCAGTCATGCTTCTTCTATGTGTGGTTTGCGAATTTAATTGTGACTGGTAAAAGTCGTTTTATGTGTTGGTCTTCTGCTGCAGTATTGCCTGAGGGTATATTGTCGACGTTAGATAACTCGTAACGATGACTTTTGTGTGCTGTTAACATAGAGAAAATAATCATTAATTACCTTAGAATTTGAATATGTGTAGAATTGAATATCTTCCGGATGTTGGTTTGGGATGTGAAACCCTCAACTGAGTAGTAATAGGAATTAATAACTAAATATATGAGTTCGATGCAAGAGGAATTTCCGAAGCTTTGTCATATCTCTCTGCCATTATCCTTTATTATCTTTTTATTATCTTATTTATCTTTATTTTAATTACCAATTTTATCATCTTATTTATTAAGTTACCGTTAACGTTTTTCATTGAGTGAATTAGTTCTGTTGTAACCTTCTCTCTGAGGAATCGACACCCCAGCTATACTGCGATAACCGCGAGTCATATTTGGGCGTAATCACCCACTTACGTCACTATAACTGAGGGCTAACAGATCGGTGGCATTTCCACTTTTACCAAGTAAGAAGTGTTTTAGGCATTTTGCCTAATAAATTAGATTCGTAGACATTATTTGAATAGAATCAAATCCGTCCTAGTATCCACTCTTCAAAAGTGTGGATATATAAGTCTTGTTTAATTGTGTCCCGGACAACAATACCACTTATAATTCTCAACTGATTAGTTCAGTTTGAGCTATTTGTTTGTCATGTCATATGTTCGAGATTCATTTATATTCAAAATATAAATATTGTTATTCACATCTAATGTGTTTATCTCAATATCAGCTTTATAAAATAAAACACTTTAGTGTTCTAGAATATAAAGGTATATCCGCAAAGGATTAAACTCTGATATAGAGATAATGTTTCTAGTCAAACTAGTTACATTGTAACAGTTTCCTAATTTAAGTACACACCCGAATGGTAGTTCCTAAACTTAGGTTTCTACAGTTAAAACAGCGACTTTCGTCCCGTTTCCAATTCGCAGATCAATCTCAACTGAAGTCAGTATCCTGCTTGTCAGCATATTCTGCACATCAGTACATATTTATGTACCACACTCAGTATCTAAAATCCAATTTTAATACTAGTAGTGAACATGCTTATGACAAACATATTTGAAGCCGGAGCCTTGCACCGTCTTCACTACCTTCACGTCTGCCTTGTCCATACGACAGTCACGCTTCCAGTGACCTCATTTGCCACAGTTTAGGCAGACATCTTGGGATATGTCCCATGTCTTCCTAGAAGTTTATAATGACTTTGCCTTTGCCCCTTTTCCACACTCCAGAAGCCTTTGGCCAAGCCTTGGCCTTCTGGGATGTCGAAGTAAGATGCGCCTTGTGCTTCTTGCCCTATTGCAAACTCTGACTTTGTCTCATTGAGTATAGTCATTAACTCTCCAAGAGTTTTTTATTGCAATTTTTACTTCTAATATCTAAGAATAGATCTTTCAATTTCATTATCATACTATAAGGATCTAATCCTTAGTTCTGACTAAGAAATTAATGAGTCTATATGGCAAGCTTATTGGATTAAGCACTAAAGTTATCATCACATGAATATTCCAAATATCATGTTCTACTATTTGCTTAACTCCAGGCTTAGGCCTAAGATGTTATTTTATCAAATAAAGTAACTTCTTAGTTTTCAGGACTATCCTGATTCATTATTCCCAATTTGAAAATTAAAGCCATTTAAAATATTTTCACCCAGGATTATGTTTTAAACACTAATTTTTCAGTTATCTTGATTGCTATAGTCCAACTATCCAATCAACAATTTTAGGTACTATTGATTATAATGATTACTATAATCCAATTATAAAATCAAGTATAATTGAAGTAGTTTGAATACAGTCCAACTGTTTAATTAAAACAACGATTAAATATTAGTCCAACTAATATATTAATTTATTTGACGACAAATGAAATGAGCGCGTATGGCAAGTAACTAAACGAATATTGCAAATTTAATACTTGCCTCCCACTATTTTTTTTCGTCGAGCCTCTAACCCTCTGTTGAGTACTCGAGAAACCTTGTTTCCTAGTGGGCTAGAATCCCGTTAAATAACACACAATCTTGACTTTGGCCAACAAATTGTATGATAATTAACTAGGTAGATCTCTAAGATCAATTGGATCTCATCCAATTCCTAGATCCAGTAGGTGGACATCCAAGTCCGAAACATATATCTTATATATGCCAATATATCCAATATATTGCCTAACCTTTTTCCTCTGAATCAACTATGCCTTGGCTTTGGCACAACAAACTTAGTGATCCCAGTTAAGCGGAACCCATTGACCTTGGAAAGCTTCGTAATCAATGTCGATGGACAAGAAGTGATATTGACTTTGGCCAACAAATCACAACTTGGTCAAGACACCGATATGGAACAAAGCCTTGATGATTCAAACACATCCGCGATGGACAAAGGTCTTGACTTTGGCCAACAAACCAGTGCCAGTCTTGGATCTTGAGTAAGAATCACTCAATGGAAGGAAAAACGCTTAATATGTTTTGAGGGTTTTTCGCGTAATTGGCAACCAAATTATTATCTTTGTTAAGGTCTTATCATCATACACCCTTAAACATGCATTCTAAACACATAATAAGGCGCGTAAGTAAATAAATATAATAATGATATGTGGATGGATACTTAAACATTGTTCCTAGAACAAATCTCTCCATTTCCTCTCTCCCGCTAGCACAAGTATTACTTCTACCCGATTACATAACACTTCTAAAGAAACCTCATTTACATTGAGGGGAATAGGTGAGAAGATAAATACAAAGAGTCAAGAGGTAATAGGCTGGAGACACAAGTCCAATTAATAAATTCTAAATTTATTACAATAATTTCCAAAATTGCCCTCACCCATCTAATATCCATCTGATATACATTATTCATACATCGCATCCATGTATTCCCACAGGCATGTTATCAATCAATCTAATCCAATTAATTAATCTGAATATTAATGATCATCCAATGTTCAAACAACGATTTGATTTTGCGCGAGTCAAACTCGTTTTGCGAATAAGTACTCAAAGTACGAATTCTCGAATTATATTAAACTATAACATTAAATCCAATTTAATTTGTATTTAATACTAATTCTATATTTAATTCTAAATTAAATAATTACACTTTTTAATGTGCCTTTACGACTTAGATTCCAAATCTAATCGTTACGGGTCTCAAAGCCCAATTAACATCCAATGTCAATTTAATTAAAGTCCAATGGGCTTTCAATTAATTTCTTAAGGCATGGACTTTTGGTCAATATGGGTCAAACCCAAATATCAGAGCCCATTTAAGGAATCACCCTTATTTGCCAAGAACCCAATTTAGGCCCATTAGGCCCAATTAAAATTAAAGGTCCATTAAGTTATAATTTGACTTTATGGATATGGTTTTGGGCCCAATTGGATCCAACCAATTTTCCTAAACCAAAATTGGCCCAACCAAGCCCAATAAGCCCAATTACAACTTTACAAGCTCAATTCCAAATTTGGCCCAATTAATTAAATTACCAAAATTCCAAATTTCATAATTTAATTAACGAAAGTGTATGCCATAATTAATTAACTAAATTAACATTTCCAAAATACTAATTCACTCAATTAATTATGCTCATTATCATCAACATATGTCCAACACATTTGAATCAAAAAATCACATCATTTTACATGCTACAAGTCACGGCAATTTGGGGTTTTCATGTCCGATTCGGTTTCAATCCAATTAAATCCACAATCAACATTACCCAATGTTTTCCAACTCATCCAATGATCAAAAACACAAAAATCACCATGACATTAGGGCATTGTTCATATTCGGCCAAGCCAACATATTTGGGGAAAAATTGATCCAATCAATATTTCATGAAATTGATCATATACAACTTCAATACAACATCATTCAAGCATACTCAATCAATCAATTTTATCAAATCATGCTCAAATTGATTTTACCCAAATTTTACCCTAATCAAATTTCATGCTCAAAATGGCTCTGATACCATTGTTGGGTTTCTACTATAGTCCCGGGATCAATTCAAGCAATGAAATCATGTGTGAATACTCAAAATAAATATGGCAGAATCATACTTACATTGATCGGCTTTGGTGATGCGTTGAACACAAAAATATTCAAGCTTTTGGTCCATGAAGCTCACGGTAAAGGCTCTTTTTGTGCTCCAAGAATTCGGCCATGGATGTCCTCCAAGCTCCAATCTTTCTGTAGTGTATTCCATGCCCACGGGTGGGTTTCCCTATCACCTTTGGATGACTCCGAATGTGTGCTAGCACCTTGAAAATTTGCAACAAATTTTCATCTCCTCACTTGTATTACTCACGACAATTGAAAAGAAGGAAGAAAGAAAATGGCGTGAAGGTGAGAGAGAGGAAGGAAGTGAATGTGTCTTGTAATTTTGATTTCCAAAATCTAAATTAATGATATACCAAAATTTGGTAATAAGTCACTCATTCCATCACACTTGGAGTGTAAAATAAGTTATCATCATTCTCACCAAAACCCATCACCAAAAGCAACTGAAGTGATAAGTGATGTGACAACTGATGTGACAAGTGGGCCCTACTTGATTCAAAATACGAGTTGGCCCGCAAACACTCCCGGGCTCGGGTTGGCTAATTTTGAATTAATGAATTTTCCATTGCGACGTAATTAAATAATTATGCCTAGCAAAATTACTATTCACGTCGCTAACGAATTAATTCTAAATTAACTCGTTCGCCCTAATTAAAATCTAATTTCAATTCCGCGTCGAAATCCAATTTCGTATAATATATCGAATATATTATTTTATCGATTAATTCCAAATTAATCGTTCTCTCTCTTTAAATAAAATTTTATCCCAGATAAAATATCTCCACAATTAATGCCAGATTAATTTTCTCTCTCTACTAATTAATCCCAGATTAATAAAGTGCGAGTCATACGTCATCGGTGAATCTTCGGGAAGCGACCCATGAGATCCCTGGATATGTTGGCAGTAAATCCGGTCGTCGGACTATCCGAACATGTACGTACCTAGTACTACGTTTTTACCGATTTACAAGACATGGTTGGCTTCTAGCAAAGCACCGTGTCTACCCAATTCTCCAGAAATATTCTTACTGGAATATGTGATCTATATCAGGCATAGTATACGTAGTATTGCATATTTCGATCCAGCATCGGATGTCACGTGCTAGGCCTGGGGATGGAATTGTGTCTGCCCCGTACGAAGCACATATCAGATATCTGGTAACTAGTCTCTATAATCGGATAATCATGACCTAGTCATATTATCCCGATTACTACAGTACATAAGAGAACCAGTTCCGTATCCTACGTGATCATCATCTCCACTATGACTGGAGTGATACTTCCATCTCGACATCACACCCAATACACTACGATTCTCAATATACCCAGAAGAGGCATACACAGAACCTGTTAAAGCCATGGACGACCAAAACCAAAGTATATAGATTGTCGCAAGTATTAGCGGTGCAATTCTCAGGTTAAGACCAAATACACCTACCCTGATTCGGACTTCCATAGACACATAGTCATACTACCAATGGAATTCCGAGGGGTCTATCCAGAGCGAAGCTGTTTCCGTACCATCGGTAAACACAACCTCCTATTACACTTGCATGAGTATCCTATACCCAAATATATGAGAACTATGTCGTTATGCTCCCACAACGCGCATAAGTGTAATACTAGTCTTTTATGCATTATTGATGTCCAATCTCGATAATACTCTGACTATGGATATTTAATGATTAAACCTTCGTGGATTGATACTGTCTCATATCATCTCAATCCGGAACTAATCATATGGACCTTCTATCATTTATACATCTAGGTAATCCAATTACAAATGATAAAATGGCAATTTCCTTTGTCACACAGTTAATTTGTACAACAACACCATGATCTGTACAAATAGTGATGCTTTGGGCCATAATTGTCCAACACCTGTTTGCCAATTTATAAGAAAATTGGATGGGAAGCTTGTCCCTGATGCATAGACATCATTCAAGTCGTTACTTATTGTAAATATTATTATCTCTTTGTATTTATCTAATAATTGTGATTTGTTTTGCTATTTTCTTTTATTTTCTCCGACAGGATCCGGACTTTTTGACTTTCACGATATATTTTATTGTTTAGCTCATAATTGTCATTTGGCAAGTACTAGTGCTATTATTACTCACCCTTTTTTCAGGTTCTATAAATTCAAATCATCATTGCACTCTTGAAGGCATCCAGACTTGAGAAAAAAATATATAAAAAGAAATGGAAGCAACTTCAAGAAGACGAGTTGTAAACATTTGTGTGTTTTGTGATACTAGTGCTAGTTCTAAACCAGAATTCGTAGCAGCATCACATGAATTTGGTCGAGTCATAGCTGAAAGGAATATGCACCTAGTATATGGTGGTGGAAATCTTGGACTAATGAGGTACGTTTCAAGGACCGTACATGAAGGAGGTAGTCAAGTTCTGGGAATCATCTCAAAACCTTTGGCAGAGGCGAATCTGATAGGACCATCAAACGGAGAGGAACTTATCGTGCCAGGTATGTCCGAACGACTTGTGGAAATGATTAATCGTGCTGATGCTTTTATTGCTTTGTCAGGTGGCTTAGGTACGATGGAGGAAATTTTTACAGTACTATCTTGGGCGAACCTGAACATACACCAGAAACTGATTGGACTGTTTAACGCTGATGGATTTTATGATTTTCTTTATGTGTTTCTTGATGATGCCCGAAGAAATGGGTTCGTATCAAAACCTGTAAAAGAAATCCTCTTCACTGTCAGAACTGTCAATGATTTAATTGACCAAATTTTAGCCTTTGAACCACAAATTGACCCTATCATTTCCAAGATAAACTGGTCTCATAATGATCGTGGTAAGCGTCGGATAAATCTGGATCTTAACCTTTAAGTTTCTTTTTAGATGTAGAATTTCAGCTAATCAGGTACTGTTTCTAAACACTTCTTCTACTTTTTAAGACATTGGGGGATAATGTCTCATTTAGGTTTGGGGGAGGGGAATAGTTGACTAGTATTTTATTTTTATTTTTCGATTTTTAGTAAAAAAATTTCAAAAAATTCAAAAAAAAAATTAAAAAAATTTTAGAAAAATTTTTTTTTTTTGTGTTTTTAACTTGACTAATCAGGTGAAATTGGTGTGAAATAGCTATGTAAGGAATTTCCACTCCTGAAACGTATCTCAACCTATTTCGTAGCAAGTTAATTTTTTGTTTATTTCCTTTTGAATTAATTAATTTGTGAGTTCTCCATAATACTGACTAAATTGGATCTTCATATGCTCAGTTGACAGGTATTATCAACATGCATGGTAACATACGACCATGAGTTGTAAGTGAAAAGTTTGTAATATTCAGTGCTCTAGTTTAATTGGAGGAAGCATCTAAAAAAGCAATGGAAAAAAAAACATATATGAGATCCAAGTAATTAAGTCCGTATAGGTGTTTTAACACCTAGTGCCCTAAATCCAACTGTCTTGGGAGTCACTGGCCCAAAGCTCGCTACATTGATTAAAGATGTTGTAAAAAAAAGATATCTGAAATCCGAGTAATTAAGTCTGTAAGGGTGTCTTAACACCTAGTGCCCTAAAGCCAACTAGCTTGGGAGTCACTGGCCCAAAGCTCGCTACATGGATTGAAGATGTTATAAATAAATAAAAAATCCATTGCCAAAAAAAAATATGAATTCGGATATAACTTTAGGACAAAAATATTACTCTCTTTTCAACTACACTAATGAATATTGTAGGCATAATGATTTGATTAATACCTTGTTGGTTGTGTATATGAAGAATGGTAAAAATAATCGGAGAATTTACTTATTTGGTAATTTAGAAAGAAAAAACAACACTTGGATAAGACGTTTCACTCGTTTAGTCACCAAATTATTTATTCTCTTTTCTCTTGTCTTTTTACTTTTGTGTGCATTAGATTGATGTTTGGGGGTATCATCACTGTAAGCCCTCACAAGACTACAACTCGTCCACTAGGGACACCTAGGGGTTTAAAGGCTTGTTGCATACGCTAAATGCAACCATGATCCCTAGGAAAGTGGCTTAGTTTAATTTTAATTGTTTATTGCATTTTATTTTGTTGTTTTACTCGAGGACTAGCAAAATGTTAGGTTTGGGGGTGTGATGAGCGGAAAATATATCAATATTTATCGCCCATTTTACTTAATATTTTTTATAGTTTCTCAAGTTATATGAACATTTTGATGTGTTTTAGTTTATTTTGAAGATAAAATAAAATCGGGACTTAATGGAATCAATCAGGATAAAATGTGGAATAAATAAGGACAAAAACTGGACTTGATATTTTGATTTTGGAGATTGGAAACTTGAAATGGCGTTCTAACGAAGTACAATTTCGGAAATTCCAACTTTGCGCAATTGTCGTACGTTGGCCATAACTTTTTATTCCAATATCGGATTGAGGTGATTCAAGTTCCAGATTAAAGAAGACTCAAAGATTTACAACTTTAAAGTTTATAAGATTTTATAATTCTAAAGTTTTCATTATCAAAATTGATGACAAATCCGAAAGTGTGTAATGTATAATTATTAAAGTCATTTTAAAAAACAAAAAATAAAATAAAATAATGGAAATTGTCAAACTTCCACCAAACTTGCTTACATGTTTGGTGGAGGATTTGGTGTCATGTTTGATGCCATTTTTGGTGTCATGTTTGCTGGAGCAATTGGTGGAGAAATCGGTGGAAGCCTTTAGATTTGCCTATAAATACCAAGCTAAACTTTGTAAATTTTTCATGCTTTCTTTGAGGGATTTCTCCATGAAAACCTAAGAGAAAGTGTCTTGCATGTTTATTTAAGTTTTTTTTTTGTATTTTCTCTTTATTTATTTAATAAATTTTTATGTGTGTTTAATTACATCATGAGTAGGTAATCTCTTTTTGCTGGAGTCTGGGGTGAAACTTTTAATATAATAATTTAGATTTACTCCCTTAATTTAAATAAGTAAATTGAATTAATTATTTACCGCCTATATGGGCAGTTTTATATTATTGGACTTAGTTTCCGCCTATATGGTCGGTTTAGGTGCTAACCTTGTTACCGCCTACGTGGTCGGTTTATATGATTTTGATACCGCCTATATGGTCTGTTGGACTTTTGACAAATGACATTCACCGCCTATATGGTCGGTTTTAATATAATTAATTCAAGAAATGATTAATTGATAAGAGAGTAATCGATATTTGAAGTATTAAAAGTCAAACCCCTAGCTCTAGTATTTTCTTTTATTATTGTAAGTTTTAATCTCATTCCAATGATCTCTCCCCTTTTCACATTGTCAAAAAGAGTGGAGAAGCAATAATTAATCAATAATGAGATACCAATTTAAGATGTGCAATAAACATGTGAAAATTTATTTACATGCACACGTAGCATTTTCAATGGTTTCTCCCCATTTTCACCTTTTTGCCATATCATGTAAAAATCATCAATAGTTCATCAAAATCACTTAATTTAAGCAAATATCCATGCATTTTATTTTCAACCAATTAAACTTAATGGCAAGGCATTTTTCATGCTAATAGATCAAATAATTCACAAAAATATATCATATAACTCAATATCTCATGTGACACCAATTGATACTAAATGGGTTAATTATATGATTTAGACATAGGATGATACCAAATGAAAATCATTTGTAATATAATTGTCCTAATCACTAGTATGCGTCAAAAATTTATACAATAAAAATATGCCTACACATACAAGTTGGAGGAAACAGTATCAATATTTCTGTAAGTACGAATTTACCTTTACCGTTGTCACATAGTGATAAATCCACCAATTATCAAAATTCATATATCTTTTAGGATAGAGTTTAGATATTCTTCTTATTGAGCTTTTTCCTCATCTATCTTGAGTCTTTGGGATCAATTCACAACTTTTGTTTAAGATTTATTCCCAAAGCTCCCCCTACAAAATTATTTAAGTACATTTTGGTACCTAACCTTTCTTGGGTCTGTGGGGGTTAATTTTGATTCCTTGAGGAATCCATGCATTTACTTTCATATTTTTGTTCATGCACTCAAAAATTTTGTGATCTTTCTTATTGCATGCATGACATGTGATATTTTCATTAATAGCAACATTTGCATGAGAATTAGATGTCTTTACAAAATAGATCTTCAAAAATTTTCTTCTAATTTAAAGCCTATATCCTAATCCTTTTATTTTATAAGCACATTTTTGGGATCCAATTAACATATTGAAGTTTTTCTCTCCCAATGTGAATTTTGCTACAATATTATGCAAATCTATAACCTTTATATTTAATGCAACATTTTCATTAAAAATAGATTCACAATCACATGTTTTTGAGCTTGATGGCATGTTAGATATACTTTTTTTTAAGTTATAGTTTTCCATCATTTAAACATGCGATTTCGTTTCCAAGCATTTTATTTTTCTCAATAATTAATGCATGATCATTTAATAATAATAAATGCTCATTTTTAGTTATTTTATTCTTCTTTTTAAGTTATTCACATAACTCATGTAATTTATTAAAAATATCAAGCAATTCATTATATTCAAGAGAGTTATGTACCTTTTTTTCTTCGCTTTCAAATAAGAAGTCATCATCCTCGATTGCCATAAAGGCAAGATTTGTTCTCTCTTTAATTTCTTCATCGGATGAGCTGGAGTCGCTATCGCTCCAAGTTGCTATCATTGCATTCTTCTTGGATTTTGCTTTGAGTTTCCTTAGTGGGGAATCGGTAGCTATATGACCCGGTTTTCCACACTTATAGCAAATTAAATTCTTATGCTTACGTACCCTTTTTCTTCTTTCTTGTCATCCATCATTGATCCTCCTTTAAGATTTTCGGACTTGAGGAACTTTTTGAATTTATTGATCATATATGCCAATTCATCGTCATTATCTTCTTCTTCATTACTTGAACTAGCATCAGTTAGGGTTGGTGATCAGAGCGCCAATTTCCTGTTGTATTTCCTTGTAAATACTCTTGTAAATATTTTATTATGAATAACATAAACAATTTCTATAATATAATATATCTCTTTATATGGTACCATAGAATGATTAGTTATGATACAGTTGTAAAAGCGTCGCAACTGACATTGAGCTGTATCATAACGTTGTCATTCTTAGACAGTTCCTGGTTAAGGTTTACACTACTTGGTCAATAAAGTAAACCCATTGAGATTGGTACATGTCGTATACTGGAATAATGGATTCTAGTGGTTTCTCAATGAACCATGAGTGTTGGAGACTCGTATAGACATGTAGGTGTTTATAGCGGATAAACACTAAATGACTCACCAAAGATTCTTAATGGATGGTACACCAACGTCAATAAGAATCTTCCCGGGTTGAATAGCTCGCATCACAGTAACCAATGACTTTCATCTCAGAACAATCTCCGTATATCAAAAACATATCCTTAGTTCTTCACAGATACTTGAGGACTGTTTTGACAGCTTCCCAGTGTTGCTCACCAGGATTTGCCTGATACCTGCTCGTTATGCTAAAAGTATAAGAGACATCAGGTCTTGTACATAGCATGGCGTACATGATCGATCCTATTGCTGAAGCATAAGCGATCCTACTCATACGCTCTCTATCTGAAGGAGTATGTGGACATTGCTCCTTAGATAATTTGATTCCATGACAATCAGGTAAATTACCTTTTTTGGAATCTTCCATTTTAAATCTTTTCAAAACTTTATCTATGTACGTAGATTGAGAAAGTCCTAACAACCTCTTAGATCTATTATGGTAGATCTTAATACCGATTATGTAGGCTGATTCTCCCAAATCTTTAATGGAGAAATTATGAGATAACCATTGCTTGGTGACTTGCATCATGGGAATATCATTCCCGATGATTAATATATCATCGACATATAATACAAGAAATACAACAGCACTCCCACTACTTTTCCTGTAAACACAAGGCTCGTCTACATTTTTGATGAAGTCATATTCTTTCATTATCTCATCAAATCGTATATTCCAACTTTTGGAGGCTTGCTTGAGTCCATAAATGGATCGTTTAAGCATGCATACTTTATTATGATCATCCTTAGATGCAAACCCCTCAGGTTGTGTCATATAGACTTCCTCTACGAGGTTCCCATTAAGGAAAGCTGTTTTGACATCCATCTACCAAATCTCATAATCAAAGTGTGCAGCTAGTGCTAGTAAAATTCGAATGGACTTTATCATTGCAACAGACGAGAAGGTTTCGTCATAGTCAATTACTTGGATTTTTCTATAACCTTTCGCCATCAACCTAGCCTTATAGGTTTGGATGTTGCCTTCTGCATCAATTTTATGCTTGTAAATCCATTTGCAGCCTATGGGTTTTATCCCTTCAGGTGAATCTACCAAGTCCCATACTTGATTCTGATACATAGAGTCTATTTCGGATTTCATGGCCTCAAGCCACTTGACTAAATCAATGTCACACATTACTTCATCATAAATAGTGGGATCGTCATTATCAATGACCTGATCATGTTCCTCATCAATATAGAAACCATATCTTTCAGGCTCATGTCTTTCCCTACCAGACCTTATGAGTTCATAACCTTGTGGTTGTTCTGTCGCTGCCCTTTTGAGGGGCCTGGGGTTTAGTTCTATGTTAGTTTGTTCTTCTCGTACCTCATAGAGGTCAAGTCTACTCCCACTATATTTCTTGAGAAGGAATTCATTCTCTAGAAATTTAGCATTTCGTGAGACAAATGTTCCTTGTTCATTTGGGACGTAGAACACGTATGCTCTTGAGTTTAAGACATATCCTACAAACTTACATTTAACCGCCCTATCATCCAATTTGTTAGTTTGTGTGAGCTTGGCATATGCGTCACATCCCCAAACTCTTAGATAACTAAGACTATGACGTTTCCCAGACCATAACTCATATGGTGTTTGACTAACAGTCTTGGAAGGAACTTGGTTTAATAGTAGTGTTGCAGTTTCTAAAGCAATACCCCAAAATGATAGAGGTAGATCCGTGCCTAGCATCATTGATCGGACCATATCTAATAATGTCCGATTTCTCTTCGGAGACCACATTATGCTGTGGAGTTCCTGGAGAGTCCACTGCGAAACAATGCCATTTTATCTCAAGTAATCTTGAAATTCGTTGCTTAAGTATTCACCACCTCGGTCAGACCTTAGTGACTTAATACTTTTATTAAGCTGGTTTTCTACTTCAGCCTTGAAGTCTTTGAATTTCTCAAAGGCTTCAGATTTGTACCGCATAAGGTACACATACCCATATCGCGAATGGTCATCGATAAAGGTAATGAAGTAGGAGAATCCACCTCTAGCGGTGACTGACATTGGTCCGCATACATAAGAGTGTATGAGTTTTATTGTCTCCGCTGCACGTTGTCCTTTACCTTTGAAGGGTAATTTGGTCATTTTACCAAGTAAACAAGACTCACAAGTTTCATAAGGTTTATATTTGAAGGGTTTGAAATACCCATCCTTATGTAGCTTAGTTAATCTTGTTTCATTGATATGACCTAAACGACTGTGCTATAGAAGTGATTCATTAAGATTATTTGAGTTAACGTTGTATATATTAGAGGTTGAACATTCTTTGTTAGTTTGTAAGACATAGATACCATTATTCAAAATACCATCTCCATATTTTATTTCATTGAAATAAATAGAACATTCATTACAACTTATTAGGCATGAAAAACCAAATTGAAATGATGTTCTTTACTAGAGAAGGTACATAAACACAATCTTCTAAGTCTAAAACTAAACCATTCGGTAAAACTAATGAATAAGTCCCCACGCACAATACAGCCAGTTTTGGTCCATTACCCATACGTAAGTCAACCTCCCCATGACGGAGTCTCCTACTGTTTCTCAGGCCCTGCACATTGTTACACAAGTGAGTCCCACAACCGGTGTCAAGCACCCAAGTAGAAGGTTAAAAGTTTTGAGAATATAGTTCAATCATATACAACATACCTGAAGCATTGGGCTTCTTGGCCTATTGGGCTTCCCTAGCTTCCTTGGCTTTCAAGGACCTGCAGTCTTTCTTCCAATGACCCTTTTTCTCAACAAAAGAAACATTTCCCCTTTCCCCTTTTCTTCTCCACCTTACCATTGGGCTTTAGGTGATCTGGAGCCTTGGCCTTGCCCTTATTTTTCTTTGGGCCTCGTGGCTTCAGGTCCGTACTCGTAAGCATGACGAAGGTTTTAAGCTCTGGTTTCAAGTCCTTTTCTTCTTACTTTATCAGATTGTGCAATTCTGCTAAAGTGGCTTCTTTATCAGACAAATGAAACTGCATAATAAAGTTAGAGAATTCTTTTGGTAATGACTGAAGAATTAGATCGTGACCTATCTCATGATCCATGATGAACCCGAGGTTGGCCAATTTTTCAATGTGGGCAATCATCTTAAGCACATGTCCACTAACAGATCCTTCCTTATACCTTGTTTGGAATAAGGCACATGACACTTGGAATCTCACGGTATGAACGGAAGTTGCATACAACTCATTCAAATGAAAGATGATGGTTTGAGCATCTATATCTTCGTGAGTTTTCTGAAGTTCGTCCAACATAGAGCCAATCATTATGCAAACTGCTTGCTCATCATCATCGACGTGTTTCTTCCAAGCATCAAATGTATCTTGGTCAGTATCTTCTGCGGGTTCAGGGGGAAATGGTCTTTCAAGAACATAGAAAATATTTTCTTGTCGTAAGATAATTTTAAGGTTTCTAAACCAGTCATTGTAGTTGTTCCCTTTGAGCTTATGCTCATCAAGGATGGAACGAAGTGATACTCTAACCCACCTGTTAAGAGAAAATGTTAAAATTAGGAATATGTTTTCATTAATGTTTCATAATAACATGGGCTTTTAATATTATGAAGTTGCTCCCACTCAATTTTTTAAAATTTTAAGCAAATCACATCAACCCCAATATGATGAATTTCTTGTGGGCAAGGATCCCATTATTATCATTTCATAACTCTGACTAGGGCCGGTCGTTATAAAATATGATAATTATTAAGGTTCCCAACCAATATATGATATAAATCACAATTCCTTGATCATGGGGTTGGGCAATCAAACATGTCATAGCTTATGCTAATCCTTGTGGACACCCAATCTTTGCCACTAAGTTATAAGATCACGCCTAAGGGTCACTGCGTCTTATGACTCAGAAAAGTCAAATCATTGTCAATAGTACGATTTAGGGACAAATTGGTATTGGTCAGTCTGGTAAAGCCTAGTCCTGCCAATACGGTTTAAGCCATTTGGGTCTATACTTTACAATGGGAGGAAAATTTTAGACTCAAATTATTATTGAGAATTTTTGCAAGTTTAAGTGAATAATTGTCAAATGGATTCCTCCATTGAAAAACATGCAAAGAACATAACATAAACATGATAACTATCATAAGAACTCTAATTAAAATAAAGAAAGAAAAAGACTTACTTGAACCGTAGACTCCTCCAGTCCTCCCTCCAACCTACAAGCTTTTCTCGAGCTCAACAAGCTTTTCCACGTTCCAAAGAGCCACCCAAGTGTGTGGCCTCCAAATATGCACACACCAAAGCCAAAACTCAACGGCAAGACTACGCCTTGAGTGCACCGGTATTTTGCCCTTGGTGCTAGCCTAGGCAAATACCTCAAAAATTTTAACTCGAGGTTCATCTAGTCAATTAGACTTAAGGATCCTCAAAATCAGTGGCTTACTCTTAAAAATTTAGAGTTGCTCACTTATATAAACCCAAGATTTGAAAGGTTTGGTGCAAAAATTTGTGAAGAATTCTTTGGGTTTATATAGTGCTCCAAAGACAACAAAATTAATTAAGAATCTGATGTGGGATAAAAGCAAATTTAATCTTAGCCATTGGATCTTAATTTAGTTGTTTAATGAGATTATAAAATCCTAATAAGGGTTTGGACCGAATTGGAATTCAAAAAAAAAAAAAAAATTACTATTCATATGAATATTAATTTTTTTTATTCCAATTCCCAAAGTGCCCCCATCGTCATTCACCAATCCCTAAGCCACTATGGAACCTCATAAATGATCTGTTCAATAATTAAACACATTGAACAATTTATGAACAATTCCTACAACAATCATATATGTTGTTATATTTGTACCGTGCACTGTTAACCATTGATTTCGAGTTTGTTGTGTGTGACCTTTTGGGTTCCCCTCAAGTTGGACATGAAATGAATCGTGATAATTTAATCAAACATAAATTATCCTCCGATCAGATGGTCGTTCGAGTTCAATGACCAAGGTTGACATCTAGCAACATGCCAAGGCCCCCAAATGAGAAGGAAATATATATATATATATATATATACCCATTATGT